>VDFB02000013.1:185903099-185938700 GCA_007258455.2 Sequoia sempervirens
TCAACACTTAGACTTAGCCAAGAATTGACAAATTGAAAAAAACATGAAATATAGAGGTTTATAAGGATTTAAAACTTATATCATGCATCCTTCAATAAATAAAATCTAAAGACACAATAAACTAATCAAATAGAAGCTATTGTGATTACATACACAAGTATACATTGATCACATGAGTATAAAAGTGGATTTAGTTGAATGAAACAACATTTTATATATATATATATATATGTCAAGTGTATACAAAACTCTTGGATTATGAAATCTATGGCATTAAAACAAATATCAAAACTAAAAATACGTCTATGGCTCAGAGGGCCTCGCACAATTCGTCCTAACATCCATAGTTGTACGACAAGTCGTTTGCGGTTTGCTTAGAAAGGTCCTCAATGATGATGCGACTACGATATTTGCTTATGTATTAGTTACACCAACATCCAAGGGGTTCATTCATGCTTTATCCTCCTCTACTAGGGCTAATACCTCTACCTCTAAGCCTACTTGATCAATTGTAAGGTCCTCCTCATTGGAGATGGGTTCCTCAACCTTGATGATCCAATTTGATTGTGGATCAACCTCCTTTGGAGTGATGGCAAATAAGTTTGTGTCCAAGTTTTTGTGATGGAGACAAAGGTTGTTATGAACATAAACAAGATTATTCAACCTTTGCACCAACAACTTGTTGCTCTTCTTTGAGTGTAAATGGTCAAACATACACCAAATGTGTTTGTATTCTAAAGAATTGCATGGTTGGCTCAAGACACAAATTGCAATCCTTTGAAGATTTGATACCTTAGCACCAAACCTTTCCCATCATGCATCTGAAATGAGAATATAAAACTCAATCTCATTGTTCAACTTTGAGTTTCAACATTAATGTAAAAAAAGGGAAATTTAATTTTAAATTGTAAATTATTCCCTTAATAGACTTACTTGGTTGCAATGTCATTCAAGTTGCCTTACATATGTTTTGTGCAAAGAGGTCCCCTTTTGCAAACCTACAGATTTCAATCTCAGAGATTATCTTTAGTTGAAGTTGAGGTATAGGTTCCATCTGTTCTATGATTGTGTATAGCCTAGTTAGAACTTCTTCATTGGCCTTGAGATCTAGGCAAAATTGGAATGCTGGATTTGAGAAATAGGTAGCTAAATGTTAAGGACTTGTGAAATTGAAGGTGCCATCGTCAATTAATGATGTCACCAATCACATATAGGACGATACTTATCTTCAACCCTAACATAAATGGATCTAATAGCCATCTTTGCTCTATCCATGCCGTTGTATACTAAGTTATTGTGTTCTTCAATACTTGGGCCCGTTCCCACTCCAAAACGCTTTGGGAGTGGGAGCGACAATGGGAGCACCCCAGCCTTGCTAGGTTCCGTGCGGGTACGCGAAATGCAGACCCATAGGGAACCTAGGGTGGTCTGGGCACTCTTTGGACTCTTCCAAGTGCTCTTGCAAGCGCCAACGTGTCACAATTGCAAGTTTTGATGAAAAAACATTTTTTTTAATGCAAAACTAAAACAAAAGACCCTAAAAAGAATCATATACCTAAATTTTGCCCTTATCATTGTGAATGCAACTTCATTTCTTCCAAACACACCATTGCTAAGCCATTTTTGCATTTTGAAAGGTAGCTGATTTTTTTGAAGGAGATTGATCACAAAGTGCCAAAGGGGTGAAGATAATTTGCACAAAAGAGATCTAGTCATCTAAGGTTAAGCATTTTAATTGATTCTTTTAGTTTTTTAACAAAAAAATTCAAGTTTTTGATGAAGTTTTTCAAGTTTTTTTGGAAATAAAAGCAAGTTTTTTAATTTTTTTATAATGTTTTTTGGTGTTTGTTTTGAACTTTCATTCATTTATACATATTGTAGGGTTGCATTTTTGTCTTAATTTAATTTTTTATAATTTCTTGTAACAACCAATTCAAAATTGCAATCTATTTGGAATGGCCATTAGTTCAAGTTCAATGGGTATTGAAACAAACAAACAATTTAAATATGATCAAACAATTTAGTCAACTTCTAGGAGGTGGGGCATTTGTTTGGGATTGTAGTGAGTGTCGAGTCTAATTTAAGAGCTCATATAGTCGAGTGAAAGTTCACTTTTGTGCTATAAGTGTACGTGGCATTAGAATGTGTGAAGGGCAAAATAAGAAGGGGTTGCCAAAAGAAAAAAAATTATGGCATTCATTAAAGAACAAAAAGTTAATGCTGCGAGTGAGAGAGCAAAACTAAAATTTCATCCTTTAGCAAGGAAAACATCAATAAAGACACCCACAAATTCAGTACTGACCTCCCAACATCCTTTCTTGGAGACACCCTCTATCGAAGAAGAATATCCCTTTCCTCCTCTCAAAAGAGGCCCATTGGTTAAAGCATTTCAAAATGAAACAAGAGACATTGCAGAGGAAAAAAATTGCATGTTGCATTTATGCCATTGGTCTTCCTTTCAACTTGGGGAGATCACCATATTGGCAAGAAATGATGACGACAATCAATAGTGCATCTTCTGGTTGCATAGGTCTTGGGTATGAAAAGGTGTGCACCACCTTATTGGCAAAAGTTTTTTTTTTTTGTAGAGACAACACTCAAACCAATTAGGGATTCTTGGATTGAAACAAGAGTATTATTTTAGATGAATGAAAAGATTGCAAAATCCGACCTTTAATAATTATTATTGTAGTGTCCCCTAAAGGGGCAATGTTTTTGAAGGTGGTTGATTGTGATGGGAAAATCAAGGATGGAAAATTCATTTCTAAAATCTTCCTCGAGTCCATGGAGATGGTGAGTCTTGAAAATGTTGTTCAAGTCATTACGGACAATGTGAAAATCTGCAGGGCTACAGGTGCTTTAGTTGAGGAAAGATATGCACATTTTTTGGACACCATGTACCATACATTCCCTTAAGTTGGTGATGCAAGCAATTGGCACTCAAATAGAGTGGGTGAAAGCTATATACATTGAGGGCGAGGAGAACCAAATGTCTGTGACAAACCATCATATGTCACAAGGCACTTTTAAGACTTTCTCGAATTTGGAATTGTTAAAATCAAATTTAATTTAATTTAATTTTTTTTTTAAATTTAATTATTTAATTTATTTTTAAATTTAATTTATGCCATGTTTACTTATATTTTAATGTGTTACTTTTTACACAACATTAGGTTGTTGAGACCCGATTTGCATCACACACAATCGTTTTGAGACAACTTGTGAAGGTGCAAGAGGCATTGGACGCCATGAACATTAGCCATTAATGGAGTATTTGGAAGCAATCAAATTCAGAGAGGGCCCAAAAGGTGAATTCATTGATCCTAAATGACAATTGGCTGGCTCATGTGGACTATGTCTTGAGTTTCACCGAGCCTATCATGAGTATGATCAGGTTTGCTGATACAGATCAACCATGTTTGGGGGAAATCTATGATGGCATTGACTCCATGATTGAAAAAATAAATGTCATAATAGCACAAAAAGTGAATTACCTCGAAGTGTGGAAAAAATCATTCATCACCGTTGGAACAAGATGAACACACATTTGCATCTCCTTACATATGCATTCTCCCAAATACTATAGCTCACAGATACTTGCTTTGCTAGGGAGAATTCCACCATATAGAGATAGTGAAGTTGCTAATGGGTACAAGTGGGCATTCAAAAGACTCTTCTCAAATCTATAAGTGGTGGAAAATGTTAGGAAAGAGTTTGGCATGTTCATCTCAGGACGATATCATAGTATTTGTGCTCTTCAAGACCAATACAATGTAGATGCTTGTACATGGTGGTACCTCCACTGGCAAGATTACTTGTTCCTCCAGCCTATTGCAATCAATATTCTATCATTTATTTTTTATTTTTTAACATTTGTAGACTTAAGTACTTGCCATTCTTTAATTTCTTTTGCATTTTTTTATTTTTAAGTTGTGTTGGTTCTCTCCAATTTCAACAAGTTGCAAGTTCTTCAGCTGAATGGAATTGGAGTACATACTCCTTTATACACTCAGTGAAGTGTAACTGATTGGCTGCAAAAAAAAACAGAAGACTTGGTTTATATCCATTCCAACTTGCGTCTCCTATCACATAAGCAAGATGACTACAAGGAAGGGGCAACGAAGTGTTGGGATATAACCCTTGAGTGTACCAACTTGGATGCATCTATTGTAGAGCTTTCTAGAGTCAATATAGATGATGACAAGGCTCTTAGGCATGATGGATCTAGTGGGAGTGTGTTTTCTTGGTTTTTGATGGTGTTAGCTCAAAAATCAGTTATTTCAAAGTGATGTATGAAGTCTTCCTCTGGTGTTTATTGTGTAAAATCGCGTTCCTAATTTAATTGTGAATCTTGATCTCTTGTCAATGTCAGTTTGAATCATATTGTTTTCAAAGTGATTTAAGTATGTTTGTCCCAAGATCAAATTTGTCTCACCAAGTTCAATAAAGCAGTTCATTTGTTCAAGTCCAAAATCGGGTGCGGTGGTGAAAATTGGCAAAATTCACAAAAACAAGTAAATTTGAAAATCGGTGTAAGCTGGTGCAAATTCCTTTGATAGGAATATTTCTAGAGTTATTTTGACCAATGTGGCCAGTTTTTGAGACGTGGCGCCTCACAGATTGGGAGATATTAGTACTTCTATTTTTCACTCGCAGGATTACAAAAACAATTAAATCTGCATTTTCAGAAGAGTTGGGCAAATTTTGCTCATTTCATCGTATTGTTGTTTTGGATGATTTGGCAATTTTTTGGCCACAAATACGAAGGCAATCTGAAGTTATGCTAAATTATTTGTCAGCGAGCTCACAAGGTTAATTGGTCTCGGTCAATGTGTTGATGGTTTTCCGCATTTTTGTGGATTAAATATGTTTGAATCATGAAGTAGTGTTTGCTTGATGCTTGATCACAGAGGAGGTTTGCAATATGGCGACACAATTTAAAATCTCAACGTTCAAGTTTGATTAATTACTTATTTTAATACAGTAAGTAATTAAAAGGAAATAAAGTGGGAAATGCCAAACCAGTATGGATTTATGAAAATGCCAAACCAGTCTGGGTACATTCTTCTTAGTACTCTTTTTTGATAGATCTATTTTTGCTTGATTTAAGACCTAGTTTCCTCTTTTGTCTAATCGGGAAAAGGAGTTAGTTGTTAACAATTCAAGCTTATATTTATGCCTTATTCTGAAATATGTGAATAGTGATCCTGCTTAAATGTTAACTTTTTCAAAAAGCTTAGACCTAAGGGTAGCTGATAGTTTGATTGGTATTTTAAATTTGCTTATATGAATTTCTTATTGACTGAAGTCATCACTTTGTTGTGTATACTTGCAGATCCTAAAAACTCCTGACTATCGCAGTAGTAAACATGCATTGGAAGTATGTAAAGGTATTGATTAACCTAATAAATTGTAAATGTACCTGTATTTAGTCATAGAATCATCTGATTTTGTGAATTATTTTTGTACTGTAGCATTTATATGGTGAATTTTTGATGCATACAGATCTGTCAGCACTATTGCATATAGATTTTCCATTTATGTTCATTGATAGAAGAGTGAAGGCACATATACAGGAAAAGCAAAATGGTGAACAGTAAATAATGTTTGTTATTCAGTAAACAACATAGAAATAGTTTTTGACCCTTTTTATTTATGCATGTTTTAAATCAAAATTTAAAATTTGAACCACATGTAAGGTGTAAAAGATGCATCATATGAATTCCTGTGTTGAATGATTATACAAGCCACTTTGCAAGGGATTGCTTTGTCTGTAATGACTTACATGGTGCTTCAAGGGCCTTCAACCTGAATTGCTTTCACAACTTTATAAAAAATCTGTTGGTTATTATTCTCCTGGCCAGAGCATCAACTACTTTCAAGAAATACAACCCCATAGAAGACTTATATCAATTCGATTAACAGCTTTTTATTTGTATCAGATCAACCATCTGAAACATGGATGCCCCTCTGGTAACGTAATCAGAACAAACCAGTTGTAATGGCCTCTTAATTGTGTACCGATTCTTTCGAAAGGGCATGAACTTTATTTAAACTAAGGGTGCTCTCAAGAGCTCTGTTGATTGTCTGGTCTCTGAACCATATATTGCTAATATGGTGATTAAATAGCATCAAAGCTAATTTGCATTGAATTGATAAATATGTGAGTACAGATAGGAGTAAGGTATGTGAGTCAAATATAGAAAATTATATGAGCTTCCCTAATAAATTATGTCTGGGATATTGCATGTGTGTAAACAGAATACCATAAAACACAGGAAATTCGAAACAGAAGTTTCCTAGCTGAAAATGTTTCAAGTACTAGCTCAACAATGAGTGGTATGCATGTAAGGAGAGGCATTTTGCCTTTATATTATAGGTATGGAGTCATATGTCATTCTTTCTTACTTACCAAAGATAGTGAAATTGAAATCACTTTCTGTATTCTTACTTGTCTCATTTCTCATAAAGAATCTCTGAATTTCTCTGTTGTCTTACGTTTTTCTTTTTGGCACCTGTTTCTGCACAGTTAAAATAAAATTTGAAGAAATGAATAAAATATGTTAGATCCGCTCAATTTTTGGTTAGGGTCCAAAATTCAATAAAGTTACTTACCTTTTGGGTAACAGGATTTTCAATTTTTGATTTGGTCAATGATCAAAATTATGTAATCATCTGGAGAACTGAGCAGACTCTCCAATATAATGTCAAATAAAAGGTGGACATAAAGAAGACTCCCACCTTAATCTGGCATCAAATTGGTTAATATTGGAAAAATCAAAAGATATCCCGGTGTGCTTTCACACCCACAACAGTCTAGTACTACTTTATTCTAAACTAGTAACCTATATCGGGTAAGGCTAACCATTACTTAACCCAACTTTGACTGCTCTTACAGGGTCCTTTCACACCCACCACAATCTTCTGTCACTTATTCCACCTTTTAACCTATACTTGGAAAAGGCCAATCATGACTTATAACTTTGACTGCCCCCTTTTTAATGTTTTCATTCTAACTTGTACCCCTGTGCACCCTGTTTTTCTATTTTTCCCCACCCCAACATCAAGTTAACATGTTCTTTCCATCTCTTGAAAATTTTTGCTTAATTTCCTAATGACTCCCCTGCCCTTCTTCTTTCTCACCCTTGCAAATTTTGCTCCCCATTGACACCTGATTCTTCCCTTACACTTGACCTGTGACAATGAGTGACAGCTCATCCACTACTCAAAACTCCATGTTTTTCGATCTCAAATCTTTGCTTCCTGGCAATTTTTTCGCACTTGTTCTTTCCAAACAGCTTCATGCATAACACAGATCATGCAGCACATATGGTATTTGAAAACCCCTCAAAGCCCTGGACAATGGCATTCGACCTTATATTCTACTTCGCTCTGCCAAGGAAAGGTCACAGGCAAAGGCATTAATTGACGGATCAACAAAATGGAGGTATCCCCGTTTTTGGTCACTCCAGCATTGTGAAGGGCACACAGTATACTGAGAGGGAGAGGGGGGAGGCGGGGGCGTGAATCAGTATATCCCAATTTTAACTAAATTTAAACTTCAAGCATGAACCTTAAAACATCAGTGCAGCTCTTAACAAATCTTCTTAATGATGCAACAGTTAAGCAACAAAAAGAACATACATATCCATACCATGAACACCAGATATATGGTACCTTGGAAGATTTTCCATAAAGGCAATTCTTGTCCAAGGGGGCAAGTGAGGGGAAATAAAGGAATTAAAAATTCCTTTTGGGTACTCTCGGAAACATGGGGTCTTTTCCAAAAGGGGGAAAATTGATGAGAGAGAGGACAAGGTGGGTGAGGGTAGATAGGGGAAGGATTAAGTGTGTGCACATTCTAATGAAGGGATTAGGTGGGGATTAGGAGGTTAATAAGAAAAGTTGGAGGATGTGACATGAGGGATGGAATTAAATAAATAGCAATTATTTATTTTATTTTTTGAATAAAGGGGATAAGGGTAGTGATAGGAATGGATAAATAATTAGGATTAATTATTTATCTTAGGTTAGGACTTAGGGGTGATGGAATAAATGATTTTAGTGAAATATCGGGATAGGGTGAATATTAATTAAATAATAAAAATATTATTTAATTAATATAGAGATCGGGAATATGACGAATTGGAATAAATTGACCAAATGTAATGATCAATTTTAGGTGACTACGAGGGCTATAAAAGCTGAAGTGCAAATGCAGCACAACACCATTTCTTAAAGGAAATTCTGTCAGTTTCTATTGCAGAAAGTTAAAGTATATCCCCTCAATGCAGAAATTATCACATCAAGGCTTTAATGCCCGATGCTGAGCCCCTGAAAACCACCCCTTCCCCTCTGCCCAAACTCTCTACTTCACCCCTTGCCACACACAAAATCCTCCTTCATTTTGTTCCCTCAAAATCCCAACACACCAAAGTAACACCCTTGAAGAGCTCTATGCTTGATCTGTAGGGTTTTCTACACCTTTTATCAATTCACCAACTCCCTTTTATAACAATTATCAATAGCTTTTCACCCACTGGACATTTGCTTCACTGGAATCCTCATTTTTTTTTCTAACACTCATGATGCAAATTTTCATCATGGTTATGGAGAATCCTTGGTTGAATGGGTTTTTGGTCTTCTCTTGCATTTACATCTCAGTTTGTGCTTTCCTCCATCCTCCAAGGAATCTCCTCAATCAGTAAACAACTCTAATCTAGTTCTTAGCACTACTGTTATTGTGATTGCTCCCTTAAATTTGGATCCTACATTGCTGGTCTGGCTAAAGAAGTCAAGGACAACGGCCTGAATACATCTATATTGCAAAACTGCATCTTTTGTATAACTGCAACTCAAATAATGATCTCTCGATGGCCTGCAGTCAATTTCAGCAACATTGAATCTCTATTATAGACAAGTTATATACAAAGATCCCACAAACTGTAGGTATGCAAGAGTCATACTAGAGTGTGGATACAACTACTATCCCAACAAATGCCAGAACATTCCAACAACACTCCTTTAAGCACTGTCCCTGACCTAAATCTTCACTTAAGATTAAATCCCTCACTTTGGTAAGGGACCTCCTGCAACTTTGTAATGGCTTTGGAATCTTGGAGACCCCTTCTATGCACTCTGAAAGTTAACATGAGCTATCTTGTTTCTTAATGCTTGTGCATTAATCTCCTTTAGAGTTGGAAGTTTAGCTTTTTTGTTTCTGCAATCTTGTCTTAATGGAAACAGCCACAAATGTCATTTTACTGGCTTTTTTACCTGCCATTATGGGTTCTTTCTACTGTTGCTCTCTCTCTCTCTCTCTCTCTCTCTCGCTCGCTCGCTCACTGCACTAGGATGGCTGTGATCAATAAGTTTTGTAATTTTCTCTATAATAATATTTTTTTGAATAAAAAGAAAAATAAAGAAATAGGACTGTAACTTAATGTTTTTAAACATTGCTGCACTTTTTTGACTATGCCTTAGCCAAATTTTGTACTTTCATACTGTTTGGACTTGAAGTTGAGCTTATTCCAGAAGACATTACTGGCAAATTATACAATATTCATATTATAAAATTGTATTGTTAAGCAATGTCAAAAATAATGATTTACAGAGTCAAGATAGAGGTGAGGCTTTGTCTTTGTTATGCTTAGACCTCACCAAATCAATAAAAAATGCAAATGACAGGACAACATTTTCATGTGTATGAAGATTTTGAGTGTGAACGTGTTGTGACCTTTTCACACATCGCCCCATTGCAAATGGGGACCCTTCGTTTTTTTTCGCTTTTGGTTTTGCCTTGGCATCGCAACTGCTTATCGCCAGTCTTTTTGCAATGAGGAGTCTTAATTTTGAAATGGTCGCCTGAGTCGAGTCAGTGAGTTTTCGCCTGGATCAATGTATATGCGCTTTTAGACGAAGATCGACTGTTCGCTGTCGTTTCGGCCGATTCAAGTTTTTAGGGTTTTTCACCCCCCCCCTTTTTACCTACTTTTTTGGCACTTTTTTTGGCAATTGGGATCCCTATTTTTAGGGTCTATTTTTGGAAAGTTGCTATTTTTGGAAAATTTTATTTTTTGGAAGATCAATTTCAAAAATCCACTCAGAAGTTCGAAACGAGCAACGAAACTCTCAGAAAATCGATTCGAAGTTTTTTGAAATTTTGGTCAAAAAATCTGGAAAATCACAAAAAAGGTTCAAAAATCTGGAAAATCTGTTCAAAAATGGTGAGAAATTCTGGAAAACTACAGGGAAATCTGGTAAAGAGCACAGAAAATGGTGAATGAGATGATGAATTCATCAATAAATTGGTAAAATTCATGAAATTCGTCAAGAAATCTGGAAATTTGTGAGAAATCTGAACAGTTCATGGGAAAATCTGAACACAATCATGGAGAAAACTGAGATATACACCTTCAGCCTTAGTCAAGAAAGATGCCAATGACAGAAAAATCTGAGCAATGGCCAAGCAAACTATGGATTCCGCCTTAACACAGCCAGGTAAAAGTTGGCAATGGCTGACAATGTGAAGCAAATGGCATAAAATCTGAAGCAATGGACAGTACCAAGCTGAAGTCCGCCCATGGAGGAGAAGGAAATGTCTAAGGAAAGTTGGCAATGGCCAGGCACAAGCTAAAGTCCGCCCTCAGCCAAGGATGTCAAGTGGCGAGCAAGAGGATGAAGTCCGCCCTTGATGAGATGGTCAATGGCAATCAAAACAAGGAAGTCCGCCCTCCAAAGCATCCAATGGCCAAACATGCAAGCAAGTCCGCCCTAGTCTTGGCCAACCAAAGCATGAAATCCGCCCTCCAACCAAGGCAAGTGGTCAACCACAAGGCAAAGTCCGCCCCAGCCAAGGAGTCAAATGGCAATGAAGAGTGTGAAGTCCGCCCAAGGTAAAAGAAAGAAATTTGGCTAAGGCATGGACAAAGACAAGTTAAAGTGGCAACAAAATGTGGAAAGTCCGCCCAAGTCAAAGTGGAAAGTGGCAATGAAAACCATGAAGTCTGCCTTAGTCTAAGAGGGAGTGGCAAACAAATGTAGCAAGTCCGTCCTAAGCAAAAGTGACCAATGGCGAAGAATATGAGGAAGTCCGCCCAAAGCAAAAAAGAGATAAATTTGGCTAAGGCATGGACAAAGACAAAGTTGAAGTGGCCAAAGACAAGCTAAAGTCCGCCCTATGGAAGAGGAGATGTCTAAGGCAAAGAGTGAATAGTCAGATCAAAGCTAAAGTCTGCCCTTGTAATGGCCTAACACAAGATGAAGTCCGCCTAAATATTAGACCATGGCCAAGGAATCAACAAAGTCCGCCCTCAGCCAAGAAGTTAAGTGGCAACAAAATGTGGAAAGTCCGCCCAAGGTAAAAGAGAAAAATGGCTAAGGCATAGCCAAGGAAAAGTGAATGGCAAAGAAATGTTAAAGTCCGCCATGTGTTAGAGAGTATAAAAATTTAAATTTGCCTAAGTCCAAACCTTTGGAGAACTAAAATATGCATGACACTGTGAAGATTCGCCTAAGTGGCTGAATAAAATTGCCATGTCTAGGAAAATGGTAAAAAAAAATAAAAATAAGCAAATGGACAAAATAAAATCGGACGGCAAGAAAATATGGCCAACAAAAGAGGATAATGGCCAAATAATTTTGGACGTGGCAAAATAATTTTGGGCGAAGGAAGGTAATGGTAAAATAATTTTGGACGATGGCCAAATAAAATCGGACATGGTGAAAGAATTTTGGACAAGAGGCAATTTTTGGACAAAATAAAATGGGACGTAGCTAGGGAAAAGTCGGACGTGGCTAGAGGAATGTTGGACGAAAAATATTTGTGGCTAAATAAAACTGGACATGGCGAGATAAATTTTGGAAAAGGATAAAATGGATGGCCAAATGAAATTGGACGGAGAGAAGATTCAAAAACTTGAAAATGAAATTTATAAAAATCTTTCAAAGTTAATCTAAAATAAATTCGTTTTGTTTTACTGCAGGTGGATGATTACACAAGGCAAAGGAGGTCTGAACAAAGAAAGAACCAATTATTCAAGGAAGGCTGAACGAAAAGAAATCTTCGCTACATCACTTTTGCATATGCTTGCCTCTCCTCCCACGCACTCAACATTGAATAGGCACTTGGAGAAATTCCAAAGCAATCCGGGAAGAAAGACTTAAACAGGTGCTCCGAGGCGAGGTGAGAAGAAGAAGCCAAAGTCATCCAAGATCGAAGCACAAAAGATAAAGTCATCTTGAAGGAAAATATTCTAAGGAACAAAACCAAAGCGACCAAGGAAGACATCTAGCACGTTGAGGTGGCGCTTCGTCATCTTCCAACCAATCAAATCATTCCAAATCAACATGCAACAACTTTCTATTTTATCTGTTGGTTCATATTTAGCAAAAAGGACAAGTGTCCTTGAGTGTAATTTTCTCATTGGTCGAGGGGTAGCAAACCCTAATTAGGGTTTTATTTGTAATCTTGGCCGTTGATTCCAAATTGATCTTGGCCATTGAATTGTCATCGGGGAGCCTATAAATTGAGCTCACCCCCTCATTTGTAAAGCATGGGAGCATGTTGCAAAACATGTTGAGATAAGCAACTGTTGTAAGATTGCCAAAGTAATAAGTAATGCATGCATTGTTCTGATGGTGATTGCTTCTCTTATTTTGGAGTTGTCATGGTTCTTATCCCTCATCATAGTTTAGATTTTATTTCATGTATGTTAGATGAATGCAAGATTTGATAAGTATTGATTTATGGTGAAACTTTTGCTCATACTTTCTTTGAATGGATGATTTTCATTCAATGCGTAAAGTTAGCCTGAGCTTATTTTGTGGATGCTTAACTTCTGTCTGGATAAATATTGTTCGATTTGATGGTAGTTATTCATGACATGAAAATCATAAGCACATTCCCTTGAAGATTGCACCCCCTTTGTGTAGTTGTCGTTGAGCGTGGCGAAGCAAAGCGTGGTTATTGGTTCCACCAAGTCAATACCGTCTCTTGGATTCTTAGGAGTAGACTAGAAATTCTAAACCCTTATCTCCTTTTTTCAGTTTGTTTGATCCATGACCCAAGCAATAGAGCTTCATTGTCTAGACCTTCATTGTGAATTGAACAAGCCTAGTTTAAGTCCCTTTGTGTTACCAGCATAATCACATCAAACCACAGAGCTTATCCGCACTCATCTTAAACATTGGAATTACCGTATGATCTTACTTGCAATCTTAGCATACGAGGTAGTTTTTCAAGAGGGGATAGAGCGTCTTTGGACTCTTTATTCTAGAATGTTTGTTGTGTCATAAAACACGCATCAACAGAATGGAAGAGAACCCCCAGCATATTGCCCATGGGTCAGTTTTTAGTCTACAGAATCCATGTAAAGGAAGTTGTTTTTGCTTATATTGTTTGAAAATACCTGAATTTCTATTTTTGTGAAATATGATGGAACTACCGGGTTGTTTTGTCCATCAAAGCTAGAAATCCAGAAGACTTTATGCTTGGGGGTATTAATGAGGAAATTACACTAATTTGCTGGTTAGGGTGGGAAAATCCTGAGATAGCCAAACAGAAAAGAATAGTGTAGAGAAAAGAAGAAAAAAAAACTACAATAGAATTCTAAATCCAAACAGAAAAGAACAGTGTAGAGAAAAGAAGACAAAAAAACTACAATAAAATTCTAAATTATCTTCCTTATCCAGCTGTAGTGTCGCACCACACTGTTTAACTCTTGTGGGGTCAGTAGCACTAGGGGCAATGCATATGAAAAAATAACAGTTAAATATTATGTAGGAAACGGAGGAGAAAAAGGATAACCAGGGAAGAATTTGCAATATAGTTTATGATTAAAAAATATCACTCTACAATCATTAACAGTATGTTGTGTTATGTTATATTCAGGGATGCGACAGATGATGGAGTTGTGCAAACAGCTGAGAACTGAGACTTGCATGCTGGGAAAGAATAAAAGATCAGAGAGTACAACTGCAGCCGGTGAGAGTGTGGACAATCACAGTAACAAGCGTCAAAAGGAAGAAACATCCCAAGAGACCTACTTAATAGGGGGTTCACCAGTAGGATGGAATTTTATTTGGTTTTCCAAGAGAGAGACAAAGTCTACCGCCACTCTTTAAATCAGCCTTCAACAATGTTATTTGGCTTGACAATGAAAATTAACTGTGCGTCAATTTGTTTTTGTGGGACACATATTTAATGTCAGCTTGGCTTTAAGGATGGGGTCATCAAAATCAGGATAACAATTATTTTGCTCCATGATCAGGAGAAGCAGCTTGATGCTTAAGAGAATATGGTTCCTCAAATATTTTGGACTCCTGCAGTTGGGTCCAAAGATCAATGCAGACTACTGGAATCTTGTAAACATATCTTGGATTATTAGTATACAAAAGTCGAAGTAAGTTTCTTTTGTTGTCTTTTTCTGTATTTCTACGAGGGTGATAAAACATGTTTCTTGATACTTAAGTAATCAAGGATGAATTTATGATCTGTCCTTATGATTGTATTTTATTCATAATCATTTTTAGGTGTTTTCTGAAATTGGCACTTTTTTATTTGTTTAAAAATTGTCACTTTTTATTTGCTTAGAAAATCATTGATCTTTTTTTCTGATGCTATCCAAAACATTCAAAGAAACAGTAAGGCAAGGGCGTGCATAACTATACATCTGTTTTATCAGTTTCTTTATGAGTGACCACATTAAGCTAATTTCATCAGCTTCAGAGCCATGATCTTCTCATGTCTCTGCAGAGATTGATATCTGGAGAGTTTCTTCATCCTCACAGTGGTGTCATGCTAAATTAGTAGTGTTCAGTTTGTGGCCTGCAGAAATGACGGCCATCATCCATTGGGGAAGATGATCGTCTTGCAAGAGATAATACAAAAGAAAGGTTAAAATACAATTCACAGCCGTTATTCTTGTCACTGTATTCTTGTATAATGCATGCTATCTGTATGGATTGGAAAGACATAAATTTGTATCTAGAACTTGATTTCAAAAAGATGCACTACCTCTCAAGATTATACTGAATGCTTTCAGTGTTCCTATCCAATTTTCTGGGATAGGGTGGAACAGGTTCCAAGGACGGCAAATTTGTTTCAAGATTTTGGGATGGTAGAGGGACGGCTTTTAAAATAATGTATAAAATTATCATTTAAAAATTTAAATTAAAAAATAGAAGTTGCAATTTATAATTTATGTAAACAATATAATTAAATCACACTAAAATTTATACAAAGTTTGAAAAATTGACAATCATTTGATTCAATGATTAATGACAAGCACTGCAATGTAATATTTATGTAATTAAAGTTAAAGATATAAATTAATTAATACTATTCATGCAATTCACTTACACAAAATACAAGGGATAATCTAATTCATCTCACGATCCAAGAGAATGCTCATTATAGGACGGCTAGATTTGTCTAGCCCCTGTAACTAGACCTTGAGCCATCCTTGTATGTGCAATTTTATCCTTGTCAACATGTGTCGGCTCCTCAAGATTTACATCCCTTCACTTTGTTGAAAGCTTATTGTAGTTAAATTGTCTCACGATCCATGAGACACAAATTGTGTGGATCGTGAGGCATTGCATATACACACAAGGTTACCTATTTTATAGGTAAGTCTATTCTTAATCCGATTTGAGACTTGTGTTAAGAAACAAATGGCTGGTGTGTATCAATGATGGAGGCCCATAAGAAGGCCATCAACTTATAGGACTTTTTTTTTTCTTAGTCTTCCAATTTATGTTAACTGACTCTTTGTTTCCTTTGAAGCCTTCGAATATGACATGAGTAAACAATTTGGTCCAGACGTCTTGGGGCAATGTGGCTTTATGTATTATACGTCTTTTTAATGACCTTCATGAAGCCTCTTTATGCCTTTGCATCATCCATGGGGAGAAATCTACTAAGGTTTTGTAGATACCATTTTGGGTTTAGTACATGGGTGAACATTATAAAGGAGTGTTGAGCTTCTTCCACCTCTATTAAGTAATGATATGGTTGCAAGGTGGGATTTCTCTATTGAATGTTGAACTTCGCGTAGATGAACATGTTATCAATGTGTGTATATTGCTCCACAAAGCTAGGAGTATTGAGTCCACATATTTGATCACTATGAGAATTTGATGTATGATGAATGTAATACATTTGACATTTGCCTAAAAAAGTGTTGCTCTTCATTATTTTCTTCACTTTGATCACTTGCTCTTGTCTTTAGCACTACTCATCAATGCCCCCATGCCCATTAGCTGCAAGAGCTCTTGTAACTCAATCATCCTCACCAATTGAATGAAGTGGAATGTATAAATGGTTTTGATGGGTTTGATAAATTCCTTCTTGGAGAACTTAAATTATGTGTGGATTTGTCGATAGACGTCTACATATCTCATATAAATTATGTCCTATTTGATTCACTCAATTTTGCCAATGCATTTTTCATGGCATGCACAAAAAGGGTCCAATATATATTGATAGATAGCATCAACTAGCTTTTTGGTTGACCTATACGTGTGCCATATTTGTGAACAACTTGCATCATTTTGTTGTGGGGCTAATCTGTTCAATGACATATCTTAAGATTTGGAACTTTGCATTCATGTTCACCAAAATATTAATTACCAAAGGAAGCAATTCCCTTCCTTAAATGTGACTATGGTGTTGGTGAGTGAATGGTGCCTAATGTTTGAGCATCCATATGTGATAATATCACACCTCTATGAGACCCATCTCAATATAATTGTCTTGGAATAGTTTTTATTGAAGACAGTAGTCTTTAGTTTTATCTCCCTTGGTTTCACATTTGAAGGCCCTACTTGTGCAAAACCATAAACATGGCCTCCTTAAAATATGAAAAGCAAGCAACATTGAATGAAATGTCATTGGCAAAGAATAATTTGTCAGTGGCATCATTTGCCTCATCCCTGGCTTGTACATTGAACATATCTACCATTAGTATTTTGGAGCTAAACTTGTAGTCTTATGTTCCTCATTAGACTATTGGGAATGCCACAAAAATAATGTGTCTAAGTATTAGTAGTTATAGAAGGCATTGGTGTTGAGGCGACATAAGGTATGGAGATGTCACCATTATATAATTTGATTATCTCAACCCTTTGTGCAAGTGAGTTCAATTCACATCCAACCCTAAGGAATTTGTAAAACGTGTGCATTCATTATAGCAATGCCATGGTTTGAAGGCAATGGTGTTCAAGAGAGAAAAAAATAACATCACCATTGGCATGTCTGCCTCAAATTACCTATTTTGTTGACATCTATTCTTATTACAAATTGTCATAAAGGGTTTGTCTTATTGAATGAGCCCTTGACATAATTATAACTTGGAAGAACAATCAAAATTTACAGACTTTTATAGCAATTTTAAAATCGTTATTACCACTTACACTACATGAATTCATTATAGTGTTATAAAAGCAAAGTAAAACTTATATATACTACATAAATGAGTTGAGACTCAATTTCTAGTTCTAACTAAATATTTTCCTTCTATTTTCCTTACTTCATTTCACACAATGTATATGTGTTGCAACCCTTCTTTGAGTTATCTAAGACTCTTAAGACATTATTTGATTAAATTGGTATAACTAAAAATACGAGCATTACATGCTACAAACATAAGAAGTTTTCTTCTATTTTTTAACTTTAGGTTGCATAAGACACAAGTGTAGAGGATACATAGAATTGTAGCCCCATTTTAATTTTTTTTACTATTTATAGAGATTAAGAATTATCTTGATGATTTATTTTGAAGTAGAATCTTAACAATGGGAAGATAAACAATCAACTGGGAACATACCTCAAACAATTGGTGATAGTTTTCTTCCCTTTTTTCTCCTCTTTCTTGGTGATTGCAAAAGAGTATGAGCTAAGATTTCTAAGTTTATTTAGGTTGGGAGGACCAAGGCTCCACATTTAGGTTTGGGTTTAAGGTAAGAATCTTTTTCTCATTTTAATGTTTTTTAAGAAATAATACTTTTCCTTAAAATAATTGGGGATTCCTTATTATTCTATGAATGATTGAAGATCACTTCAACACTCATTGAGTTTTACTGGGGATGAAAGAGAATTCCTAAAAATCCACACATAAGGGAAATGTTCTCTCATTGTAGGCGCATCTCAAGTATGGTCCTTTGTGACTTGGATAGAGAATGTTTCATTTGTGGGGATGTTTAAAATATCAAGTTTCAAGTTAGGGTTGTATGACCCCCATGTACTTCCCTTTGATCTTTTATCGCATTCTTAATTGCACCATAGAGTTTTAAAGAGAAATGTTTCAAGATTAAAGGCTTTTTAATTACACACGCCTTACCTTTTATTATAGTTACAATGCTAAAATTATAGGATTTAACAAGTCCTAATTTTTATTTTAAAGATAATTTAATCAGGGGTTCTACTGGAGCGCCTTCCATGCATAAATTTTGTATTAAATCCAAGGTTACAAGGCCTATAGATAATTGGACAAACACAACAAAAATCTATGAGAATATGTTGCTACGTAGGCCAGGCTATATTAATACCATGGCAAAAATCCAAGATAAAAAAATACAACACCCAAAAAATGTCAAGCAAACCTTAGGGATTCAACTACTCCACACTTCTCTTTGTTATTATGTTTATCTATGATCACTTCCACAACCTCCTTCACTATTCCCCAATTCCTTTTAGCCCACCCTACACATTCTAGGAGTTAATAAGACCCACCAAAAAGGGGAAACAAATGCCCTTCTAGAGCTCATGACATCTTGAGTGATGAGCAGATTCGTTACAAATACTAGGGTGGTGTAATCACTAGCTACCACTAGCTACCAGTAGCTACTTATGATCATTGAAAACGTAAACCCCCACCAACACCTTTCCAGCAACACAATAGTAAGCCCTTAGTAGACCAATTTCCCATTTCATAGCTTCATACTTCTTTTCTTGCCTTGAACTCCTATTGCTTAAGAGCATGCACCTCATACATGTGTTTTGCCTCTTTTGTATCTATAAAACCTTCTAACAAGAACATTTAGCAACTAGAGGCAAATGATATCACACACCACAACAAATACCAAATTAGCTACAAAATCTCTCTTGGTAGTTAACTTCAAATTATCCCAAATTACAGACCACTCCCCCAGCACACCACACACAAACCCTAGGGCCAACTTGAAATCACAAGCAAATATTTGCCTAATTTGACGATCAAATAGGGTGCATTGTCCCTTCTTATTGTTTCTTTTTCCTAACATGTTGGAGCTCACCATTCTTTCCCACCACCTTGAAACTACCCACACAAATAAAAGTCACACCACCAAATGTCAAGCATAATTGCTATGGCCATATGCCAAACTTTAAAACTTGTTCATGAGGGGTCAAATACTCCAACTTGATTAATGTCACCAAAATGCATCAATCTTTGCATATTCAACCTCCAAACAACCAATGTTACACTTTCTCCTATAGCCTTATACTATTCATTAAAACATATTTGCATGCTATAATACACTAGAAAATAATGCCTATTGACAACTACACCATTGCCATGTTATTTCGCTTGAAACAAGTGAAACAAACTCCAAATCACGGTGACTAGTATCTTACACATTTCTCTAGATCTTTCTAAGTATTTGGATCATGATTGCAAATAGCTATTATGGGTTCTTGGACAACTCTTGCATTCACGTCCATCACAACATTAAAATTCCTCTTATAATGAACAAAAATAATATCTGAACAAATCTACATTTTAGCCCTTCCACTTATTTTGTATATCTATCTAACTTCCAATTCAGGGTCTTTCTTGTATGAGCTAAATTAATAACTACTTGAGAATATCTTACAACTAGGTTTAGTTATGAGAGCTTTCAAATCCACCTCATTATTCATTTTTATATTGAGGAAGAGGGAGCCACCATAAAGGAACTTTGCATCTGCTTTTTGGAGCACCAAACCTCCTCTTGCTAAACTTATATTACCTTTCAAGGCTCCATCAAAGTTTAATTTGGTGTTACCCTCTCAAGGAGGGCTCCACCTCTCTTCCCTCTCATCTTTCTCATCCAACATAATTGAGTTCTTTCTTCATACTGTTGAACTACCTCTTACCCCTTGAATGAGAACATGTCTCAAGATTTTAAACTACCTATGTGAAAATAATATATTTCTTTTAATGACCAATAATGGCTAAGTTGTTATGGTGTTGTTCTTGCCATCAAGGTTCAAACCCCACTGGGGTGTAATTGTTGAATGTATAAATTGGGGATGAGGTTCTCTGTTTGTGACCAAATTGATTCATAGATTTAGGTCAAAAGCTTTTACCCCTTGTTTAATATATATAGAATGGATCAAAATGTTGCATAACTAGATTAAAAAATGGTTTGGAGGTTGTGGGTGGTGCACTTCTAAGGAATATAGAAAATGGAATAAACATGAATGTGTTGTCAATAGTGTTAATTATACAATATGACAATTTTAAATTTGTAAAATACATACATTGACATTGCATTGGCATGGAAGATGTCATATGAAGTTTATAAAATTAAATTTGGTATTGATAATTATGGTTATTTTTTTTTAGCAATACGAATCTAATTGTGCCAATTTATAATTTGTTGTTCTAGATTATATTGAACTCTATTCAAGATTTTTTTTATGGAAAAAAGAACATGTGAGGTCAAAAGAGATCCATCACCCCTTAAGTTCATCATGTTAAACATTCACACCTTAAATTAATCAATTATTCAATATTTTGGGTGTAGTTATAGAGCAATCACGATAGTGGGGTTGCAATACCTTAAGAGGAATGCATATTTATAGAGTAGGGCACATTTGCAATCCTTTACATTTACCAAAAAATACTCAACTAAGGTTACAAATTTTGATAATAAAGTAAATCTTGATTGACCTAATAAATTGTTTATTGCATTTATATTTCTTTCTTATTTATTGATTTAAACATTTAACAATATTATTTTAGTATTGAATATTAGTTAATTTGTAAAAGGAAATATACAAATTAATAATTATATTTATAAAATTTGGTGTTACACATGAAAAATATGATCCTATTTTCTATGTTCTAATTGAAGTTTACAAAATTATTAGGTATTATTTTGAATAATGGTCAATGATCTTTATCTATAATATTGAATATGAGTTTTGATTATTTATTGACTTGTATAATTTGTGATGGTTATCACCAACATATTATGAGTAAAGTGCTTATTGAAGCAATTGAAGTGTTGTATATTAGAAGGGTAAATTTTTTGGATCTCTATATTTTTTGTTATGTGATTATAAGTTTGGAGAAATATGATTATAGAATACTTGAATGTAGTGTTTAAATATAACATGCAATACCACAATAGGCTTGGCTAAAGGGTTGTGATGGTGTGATTAAGGTTCAAATTAACTACCATTAGTCACACAACCAATCAAAGTGCACATACAAAGTAAGAATGTGAAAACATTTAGTTTATTCAAAATAGAAAATATACTTCTTTACAAATTAAAAAAAAACAATATATTAGGCACATTCAATAGACACATGCCTTCTATGAATAATATTTCTTCACTAATTACAAATTGATGCAAGGAGCTACATGTCCAAATTGACATCTCAACATGTGTCTACGAATCAAGACATGACTTCTTGTCAATCTTCTCTCACATATGAGCTTAACATAGTGTTTTGGGTGAGATCACAAAGCATTGGTGTTTTAATGACAGTTGTTTTTATCTTTAAAAATTACAAATTGACTCCATATTAAATTGTGATCTATGTTAAATGTAATGGTTAAGAGAACACATGATCAACACCCACATGAGATCATAGGTACAAGGCTACATGTTATGGGAAAGTCAATGACAATATTTGCATATGAAAAATAAGTAGATTGATGAAAAAAAGTTCTATTTCAAGTATGTATGAAAATTGAGACCTCTGCAAGTTGTAGGTTGCTAATAAGGTGTTGTGGGTGCAAGGGCCTAAAATAATGTCCAAGATGGTCATCATAAGATGATTTCCAACATAACTATAAAATATTTTCTTTAAAACTTAAAGAAAGTGGTATTTAGTATGATGCATATTTGGGGCCATGGAGTGGTCTCAAATATGTAGGATGAAGTTGCCCTCATAGGGATACTTTTGCATTAGATTTATCTTACATTGATTTGGCTATGGGGAAATTTTTTGGCCCAAAAATGTTACCCCATCTCCAAATTAACTCCACTATTAGCTATTAACTTGCACCATTTACCTCCTACTTTATAATTGGTTGTAAAACTACTTTTTGTTTTTCATGGGTCTTGTTAATCTTCCTGCATAAAAAACACTCAATATAAGCCTCAATATATCAGTTATACACTCTGTTTTCCATCATGTTTGCAAAACTTCAATTACAAAATTTTGTCTACACATTCAGCATGATAACTCTGTTAAAAGCATCGAACACTAAACAGTGATAAACCACTATTTATATAAAGTATACAACAGTTCACATATGCTGCTATTTGTCCTCACCGAAACTTGCAAATGTAACCTTTAAAACTGGTTGCAATAACTGTTTCCATAACTACTCTTGTCGAGTCATCATGATGTATCTCTTTGGCAATGTAAACATATGAACCACACCTTTATACATGGTCAACATTGTGAACAAAACAATATGTAAAGTCTAAACAAGAGACCCACACCAATGCAATATATAGACCTTAGTTTACACCTTATTAACAACAATGTATTTGTGTAAGCTCGTGCCCTAGTAATAGGGTATTGTATAAACCAAGACAATAACCACATATATGATTGAAGGAACAAACCCTTGTCGACATTGCACATGTAGACTATTTCAAACATGAGACCCCAAATGACAATATCTTGTGACTGCATAAAGGACTTTAGAAACCTGACTTCTAAGAACATAAGTTGACCCAAAACATAACAAATACACTAAAATCCCTTGTAAAAATAATAGGACTTAAACCATTGACCTTGAATGAAAAGACCATTTCCAGATTATGCAAACTCATTTAGAACCCAAGCTAGGGTTTAAACAAGAAATTGGGTTACCACTTAACGTTGAAAGCATTTTCCAAATCGACACCACTTGAAGTCGTCATCAAAATCAAACCTCTGTAAAACTGCCCTTGCAAACTGTTGTCGCCCCATGTTTTTGAAATCTATTGTCGACACAATGTTTCCACCATGATTCCACACTACTCCATGCTCTAACGTGGCTGCCCTGTTCAAATGATAACTTTTAGGGAAACATAATTATTATGACGATGTTCACAAAACATTTTTACCTTTGTAAATCAAACAATTATCATTTGTGTCAATCTATCATAATATGCCCAATGATGTAAATAAACATGTCACCAAAAACCTTTAATAATTGGTGTTGTCCTATGACCATATCTATCATGTCTTTGACAATTGCAACAATCATTCTACCCTTTATCATTTCACCATGATAATGTCAAACATTATAATGCCCATTTCACGACCTTTGATATTGAACAACACTTATGTCATGAGTTGCTCATGACCAACAATAATGCAATGAAACCATTTAAGTTCCCAAATGAAATCAAACATAATAATGTGCCTTTTGACCATGACCACACAAGGATGTACATGAAGATGTTCTCCCACATAGTCTAATATCAAACCATGGTGAAATCAGTGCATCATATTTGACATTAATGCCAAAACGCAAATGCCAAGGTGGGGTCAACACCTATAGATCTATCCCACTTTATTTCTTGCTTCTAGATATTCATATGCTTGATTTTCATGTTGACCACATCTACAAAAATATTTCAAATTTTTTAGTCACGATCTCTTCTTCCACATCATCATCCTCCATTATAGTGAGATCTCTTTTTAAAATACAGATATTGGGATTCTATATATGGGGCTCTATCCCAACAAAATTTAAGAGAAACAACATATATTTAGACACAACCTACATGAACAATCCATACTTTGGCATGTAGTAGTGCCACACATCGACCTAAATACATATATGAGCTAACTATAATAAAGACCATGTCACCTCTTTGAAATATTATTAGGAGCTTATATCAACTTGATTTGTAGTTTATTTTCTTTAGCAACCATTCTCTTTTCACCTCCATTGTCTCTTTATCTTACAATTTAATGTCTTCTCGATCACTTCGCTTCTACCCTCAAAGCCCTCTAATATCCATCTTCTATAAATTATAACATAAGCATTTTCAACTCATTTTGAATAAAAAGGACTAAGGCCATTTACATAACCAATAATTCTATCTTTTATCTTCTTTTATGAGACCACATTTGATGGTCAACTTGTAAAACTTATGTAATCATTTTTATTAAACTCTTTTTACTTAAAAATTTTCAACTTATTGTGAAACTCAAATGACATTATTAGAAGGAAATTATTTCCCTTCTAAGTTCGATTTCATAATATTGTATGATATAATTTATTATTTATACTTTTATATCTTTCTAACTCCATATCTTTCTACCAACAAATGAATTGAGAGTTAAAATTTGTTTATGTGAAATTTAAAATTTGGGATTTGTCTATATACTCACGCTCAAAATACCCACAATTATATAATCCAATCTATCAACCTCTCAAGGATTAAACTGCCAAACATAGGTACATTAATTTTGCACATCTACCATTTAGGAAATTTATTTGATAATGTTTCTTCAAGTTTACATGGCTAATCTTGATATTCCTCCTCAAAAATGTTTTCTTCAATTATTTTTGTAGTAAATCCTATTTGGAATTTTTTCTCCATGTAATCAAACTTGAGTTACGTGGCCCTCATTACTTTTGCAAGATGAACAACCTTTGGTGGTTTTTCCCTCTTCAATTGAAATTATCTCTTTGAGATATTTTACATACTTCTATTGATACAACTTTAATTTCTGTTTTGACCCCTGTAATGCCCCGCCGCACAAACCCCAAAGGACAACTAAAACTAACAAGATTACAACACATTTTAAAAAAAGAAGTAAAACATAACATAAGATGAACATTATCAAACAACATGTATGTAATACAATTATACAAATACAATATATACTATGTCCTCTGGGGTACACGTGATAACATTACGTATCATAAACCCATTCCACAACGATAATTGACGAGTTCCAAGTTTACATTATAAAACCATAATAGAGCATAGGTAAACAATGATCATACATCCATTATAGTACATCAATGAGAAACATCCATATATAATATGAAACACATGATATAATCAATAATATCCATACATTACTTTGATCAACACAAAATGCATTGATAATATGGAGTAACATCGTTTCAGGTTTACAACTTACAATAGTGTTTCCCGACACATAGTGGGAACGATACATCAAATACATGAGTAATATAGAAATGAACATGGTACAACTGAACTGGGGTGAAGCTCTAGATCATATGCATCAGTACCAGCTCCACGCTTCACGAACACCGTCTGGGAACCCTATGGGGTGCAAAGCTCGTTGCACCCGACCACATGGACCCGAAGGCCCACCCCCCATGCTAGGAGATGACAAGAAAGACCCACGACCAAGAACAATCAAGTGGAAGGGCTATAAGACTCAACAACACAAGAGTAACAAGGAACATAAATAACCACAATACCAAAATGACTACTTCCAGAGGTTCACAAAAGCAATAGAACAACCAGGGGTACTATAGGAAGAGTGTCATCGCATGGCCCTATCATGGGTTACCCAAACTGTCTCTCACTAGGCGCCAACCCCCATCTATGGTTACCCTGGCTGCTTCTTACTAGACGCTGACCCCATAGGGTGACACATGCGGGACCACTAGCCTCTCATGAGGACGAGGTAGTGATCTTGCCGATTATGGCCTTCTCAGCCAACCCTTAGTCTGCGAAAGCACTAACGGCATGGGCGAGACATCTTACTTATTTTATTAGTGTGTACCTACTCAAACCTATTAATTCATTTTATTAGGTTATCACTTATAAGACAAACTCTTCCATGGGTTACCCAAGCTGCCCCTTTGTGCGCCGACCCCCATGAAGAGTCACTCTCTCTGACAACACCCAAACAAATCTCACAACATTAAGGGGTGTACCAAAACATGAAACACTAAAATCACGAGAACCAAATACCAATGTGAGGCATGGACCATCTCGTCAAACAACCATAACAAAAAGGAAAAACTACGACACCAGGTACACCCACAAAAGCTTGAAGCCAATAATACAATCAACGATTCCCAAGGTCTAATCACAAAAATCCAACACAAAATAGGGTTCCCATCACCTTTGGAAGCCTACAGAATGAACTACCCTTAAACTCCTAGTAGAGGATAACTCAATGCTATGGGTTCCCATATGACTGAATAAAGAGAAGCCTTGACACATATATACATATATATGTCATCAGCGACGCTTTTATATATATATTCGTTTGAAATAACTACTGTTAAGAATGCCTTTAATTTATAATTGAAAATCAGCATATCAAAATCATAGTGAACCAGCATATTATAATAAACAAGACCAGGCGACTTCAAGGAGCAGACTAGGGACAAAATGAGGCATCGATTTAGAGAGCCAATGAGGGGGCGCGGCCTCTACCGGGCTGCGCACAGCAGCCATAGTGTTGTTGTGCAACACTGAGAAGAAGGAAGATGGAGGTGCGCGGCTTAAGCCGAATCCCCCATCCGTTCAACAGCCGCTGCCAGCAGGTTTATAAAAGAAAACTACAGAGATTAGAGACAATATTAAAAAGAAACTGACATATAACATCGATACCTATTAATATCAATGGAGAGCTGAGAATAATAAGGCGAATGGAGAACAAGGTTGCAATTTCAATCTAATGCGGTATGCTCTGACTGGCTGCAGCTAAGCAACAATAATTCCTAAACAGAGGGCGATCACAGCTAGATGTGTTCTCATCTGAAAGCATTCATAACCACCGAACTTAATCCCTTCAAGAGGAGCGAACTTAATGTGTTTAAAGAGGGACGCCAAAAATCATGCTTCAAAACCAGACTTAAATCCCCACGCCATTATGCATATGCAAGGATAAATCTAATCAAGTGAAACATTCCAGCCTGGTGCTAAAACAAACATTCAAATGCCATCCTTCCCTGCCCAAGCAAAGCTAAAATGAAGATTGATAGATCAAACCATGCACTAAATCCCATGGGCGTAGCTCAATAAGGAAAGGCAAACTTGACTAAAACCCAACACATAAAGATATAAGGATATTCATAAAAGCAAGAAAAGATTGGAATGAACAATTGTTGGCAACGCAAGTACCGACCCTTGGCAATCAGGAAACGAATAAAAGAAGACTAAGGCACGGCCTGATGAAGGCTGTAATGGCTATTTACAGGGCTTAAACAAATCACAAAGTTCAGATATGAACCGCCCAGTAGAGTACAAAAGCTAACAACTGACTGAAGCCTAACCAAGCCGCCAGGCTCAGCCAAAACGGATGGAGCAAACAGCAATATTACCCATTCACCAAATCGACTATACTTGCAAAATCTGAAGAAACAAAACAGTAAAGCAAGTACATAACGATCCAAACCATCGCAACTAAGGAAAGTACATCGATTAGTGCAGACAAATGGAGAAAAATGAAACATGAGAAGAATGACCCCAACCTGGTATCCTTTCTCCGTTCCGCTATCCAAAAGAAGCCAACTTTCAAAATCTGTGTTTTTAATTGACAAAGCCAAAAAAAAAAACACTTGCAGAGAAAACTTCTTGTTCAAAACCGAAAATTAACTCTTTTATTTTCTTTCCCCATTTTAATTAAAGAAATTGTCTTTACCTTTCAAAAGAAAAACCAATAAAGATGGCAAGTTTCTAATTCTATTTTCAGTTTCGAAGTGTGCATGTACATGCATTTGTCTTTTCCACTCTTTTTTTTATTTTGCCATCCATTTGAAATTTTATCGCTTTTATTTAATTTAAAATCATCTCTTTCCACATTTAATTGTTTAAAATCTAATAGTATTAATATTCACCTTTAATTATTATTTTATTATTTAAACATTAAATTATACTATTTAATTCAATAAGTAGGGGAGAGGGGCCCATAGTGGAGCGGAGCCCAATAGTGGGGATAGAAGTAATCCTCAGTGGGTCTCATAGTGGAGCACCTTAATATCCAATTGCAAAATTTTTTTTATCCATAAAATACACAAACTGACAAATCATGTAATGCCACATCAGTGCACCACTATCGGTCTCACTTTTTTTTTGGCCCTTTTTGGATACCTCAACAAAAAGCATGTTGATGTGGCATCATATTTGATGATGTGACCCTAAAACGAAATATAGAAGCTCGCAAGTTGCCAAATCAATTGCTATACAAAATTGGGAGTGATTTGAAATTTTCACATAAGATTTTGAGGAACACAAAGTTAGGGTGCTCCACTATGGACCCCTCTCCCCTAGTAATTGTTATCCACAAATACTTTTTATACACGTGATTCATTTAATTAATATTTTAATTCCAAATTAATATAATAATTAATTAATAACATTCACTTAATAGTTTTAATAAATTTAATTTAATACTTTAATTAAATTAACATTACACTCACGAACAGGGTATGTGCAGGAGCATCATGGAAAAAAAGGTTCTTAAGTGGCAAGAAATTCAAAACAATCAGAGTTAGGCAACTTGACGTAAAAATTTGAATAAGATATCTATATTATTTCAAAATATGTAAGAATAGAATATGTAGCAAATTGAATGAAGTTTCTAAACTACTAGGTTTTTTTTTTTTTTAATATCTATTTGGTGAAATTTTGAAATTTCAATACAGTGGTACTTAAATTTCAGGGAAAAAATAAGAAGTAGGTGTCTGTCTGACCACCCTAACCATAATAAAATGATAATATTTTAGATATAAGTAGAGGACTCATGTCCTTATGTGATGCATATTTTTTTGTATTTTTTTTCCAAGTAAATAATTAATTATGAATTTTTATTACAACTTTTAAAAATATAAAAGCTTCATTATGTCTGACCACCTTAACTTGGTCGAAACTTCATGACAATTTTTCTTTTTTTAATCCTATAGTATGAGAAGCATTGAATGTGATGCATGTTTTGGATTCCAAAAATATGATACCATTTGAAAGATATATATGTTTTTCAATCAATCTATCAATTAGGACTATAGCCGTAATTCAAATAGAAAATGAATAATAATTATTTATTAAATTCAAAGTAAAGCATAATTTATATTGGTGGAAAGATGAGAATATCCTTTAAAAACCCTTTTCATTTCATCAATTTTGGGTAAAAAAAAGTCGTCAACCACATACCCTACAAATATCCATCATATTGCCACTTTTTGGCCCATCATGATCCTGCACATACTCAACATCGTAAATCAAAACAATACATGAACAACATTCATTTAAAAGTTTGATAATTTAATTTTGATACTTTGATTAAATCACATAATACTTACAAATGTCGTTAAACTAAACCAATTAATCGAACGACAATTAATAAACTCAACGCACAATGAACAACAACTATATCAAATGATTAAAATGCATTAATTAACCAATTAAAATGAATGAATCAAAACAAAATGATACCAAAATGAGAACGGGGTAGCAAATGAACCACATTGTCAAACACAATGATGAGGTGATAGACTAGGATGGGGGACTTTCTTGTTAATTTCGTTTCCACATCATACCCATTGGGCTTATAGGGCACGCTCAAACCTGACAGTGCAAGCAAAGTCGATGCTCGGTACCTGCATCCTGCATCAAATCAAACGTCAAATAACATATATATCCGATCACAAGCACATCGTGAGAGGAAGTCGCAGCATAGCAGGGCATTCATGAACGAGTGATGCTACATTGTCCTCTCACCATACTCCAACCAATAAACACATCATCATAAATATCATAAAGCAATTACTAAACCATTACATAACAACATAGTACTAAATCCAGATGGTAACCATAACTAGTTAAATCCAAACACCATGTATCATCATATGGGTAAGTGCACCGAAATGGTCGCACTTTTGTGGCCAAACTAACAAATAACGCGTTCGCGTTATTTTTTTCTTTGTAAATTTGCTTTGGTTTTGCCTTGAAATACCAACCCAAAGGCTTGGAGGGCATTCCCAAAGACCAGAGACATGTTTTTTTCAAATTCAACAAATTTTCACATAATCGGGTTCGTGCTCACCATCAAGATTGCATCTAGTTCAATATCAAGAAAATCGAACACATGGGTAATGTTAGGTTCTTTATTAGCTTTCCAACGATGTAATTTTTTTCACTTTCTACCAATGTTAAGCCTTTTATCCATAATTTCTTTTGTTTGTATGTCCGTTTTTCTTCAAAAAGCAGTGTTTGGTATTTTTTTCGCTATAAATTAACCGTTCATCAAAATTTGAAATAAATTACATTTTTAGAAACTAGACTCCATTCTGCAAATTTTAAAAAATAAAAATTAAAAAAAATCTATTACTTTCCAAAATTTGTAGGGGGAGCACGGCCAAAATTCTGCCTTTTAGGAAGTGCCCACTTAGAAAATTAATAAAAATCAAATATTCATTAAAAAAATTATCAGAAAATATCCAGTCCTTACTACATACCTATCCTCGACCGTGAAAGCAATTTTAAAAATACTACAAAAAGTTCACCGTGCTAGGGTCATACAAGAGTTGCTATGTTATGTTTTTCTGACAAAAACAAAACCAATTTGTGTACGTCTCTCTTTTGAACCCCTTAATCTCAACCATTTTCAAAATAAATTAGTAATTTAGAAAGTAGACTTGGAGCACTTCGATCCTTGTTTTGTTCCATCTCAAAATTTTGAGTGTAACTATCCTCAATTTCATATCGCCCAAGGTCGTAAGATTTCCTCGATTGCGTAAAAGTGGCCACTTGTCCCCTTTCGGTGGAACCATCTTCGTGCATCTACCCATATCACCTTATATCAGAAAAAGAGAGTATCACAATCATCCAAAACAAACTAAATTGTCAACCAACTAAGTCAAAGATGGTGAACAACCACCATCACAGCCAAAGTACACAACATAACATGAAAAAGTATCAGAACAGTAACAACACGAGAGGCATTACACACCAAACCTTGGTTCAATCAATTTGACTCAATACCGTAATAGAGTAATTCTATGGTCAAAAATAAATTTTCCAACTCAAAAATATATAATTCAAATTTATAAAATGACAAGGTCACATAGCTAAACATTTAAGTTGTGAAAACATAAACATGATAGAGCAATTGAAAATCTTATAAACCAACAATGACCAAAATGTCAATTAGAGCACATAAACACACTTATGAAGTGAATGCATGAACAATTGAAGATGGAAAACATGGGAATCTTCATTAATTTCTTAAAATTACAATAAATTATTTCTCACTAACCCCTAATAGGTTAGTTAAAAGAATAAGTTCATGTACAACACCACAAATCATCTTATAATAGCCTAATCAACTTCCTAATTTTTGACCTTTTGAGGAACAAAATACTATTACAATGAGTTATAACTTTGTAAAACCAATAGTCTAGGATAGAAAAGTGCCTCAAGTCCCTCAAATATAAGAAATTATGGGAAAATGACAGTTATGATGGTCTAATGTGCAATTAGTTTTAGCATTTGTACTTTTTGATTTAACTAACTTGTTAGGGATCAATGATTGAAACATTATAATTAGCAAGATTTTTTTTGGTATTGCAATCTTAAAATATAGTTATAGAGATACAATATACACCTATTGGAATCTAAAAGTTATATAACACTTTTATTACAAAAAGTACTCATTTTCTTGCAACCTCATCTAATGTTACTAGGTCCACTCTTCCAAATTCCAAAAGCCCCTATCTATAATTTGGACACAATATTTATCTACATGGTCATTTTCTATTATTAAAAGGAATAATATTTATTAGGAAATAAAAAGATTAATCTTTTATTTATGACAATCTTAGATGTTGAGATGAAACTCAAGTTGCATAAATTTTAAATGGATAAAATGAGCTACATGTCCAATTTGATACCTTTACATGTGTCCAGTGACTAAAATATGGAACATGTTAATATTTTCTCGATGATATGAAATTGGATCTTGAATGTTAGTTTATTTTTTTACTCCACTATTTTCAAAAAAATAAAATCAACTATGTGGGTTGAGCATTCCCATTATGATGATTTTCAATAAGAGAAAAAAATGAGTTTGTATGGGGATTGAAAATTAGTTTCATTAGAAAATATTGACAACCATATATCTCAAGTAAGGATATATTTGAATGATTTAATTAGGTAATTTTAGAAAACTGACAAGTTTTATTAGTTGATGTATGATGATTTAGCAAAAAACCTAGAAATTTATGATTACTAGGATTAGAAAGATAGGATAATGTTCTATCAGTGAGGAATTTACATTAATATTGAATGATGATTAAGATAAAATTCTTAATGAAACACATAATGCTTCATCTACTGAACATCAATCAAGTGCATAAATATAAGGGTAAAAGAAGTGACTCATAAAGTTAGATTAATCCATAATGTGATTGCATTATACACAACATAGTTGTGCTACTCTAAAAGAGTGCACATGGTGGCTTAGTGATACTTGAGCCATAACATTGTCAAGTTATGTAAAAAAAAATTTAAAAGAAAAATGCTTCATGTAGCAATGCATGATGTAATGAAAATATAATGTGATCATGCTTCCTAAATTCAAAATTGAAAGTGCCATCCCTAAGGCTTGAATTTTCAAGCCTAAGGTTTGGATCCATATGAGGGACTCCCAGAGTTATATTTTACACAAAACTTAGAAAGTTTGACCTTCCTTCTCATCAACTTAATTTTTTCACTATGAAAACACCACTATAATATCAAGTGTGTTCTTATCTTTTGAATTATATATATTTTTCTATAATCTAGATAAATTAAGGATTAAATTTTTATTTTTACTAATATCTTTATATGCCACAAAAATAAATTATATTTTTAGTATATCTTTTGATCCATTCATTCAATCTTAAAAAAAATCACCTCATATGGTTTGATCCACACATTAAAAATACTAATATATATTAATCAAATCATTAATAAAAATATATCATTAAATAATTATAAAAAAAATCACCTCTTAACTTTAAAAATGTAAGGGGAAAAGGAGGTGAAGGGAAGGGATGGCAAACAAAGGAGGGGGGAGTGTGGTTGATGCTATGCCATATTTTATTCATAAAAAATAGGAGAAATTCAATGTGATCTCATTTCTTTGACCTATTTGGAATTTCATTTAAAAAATTAGTAGTTTATAAACTAGATCAAAATGTTATAATTATTGTTTATAAAACATCTTTTAATTGTGAGTGTAGGCATTTCAAAATATTTGTCTAAGCTCAGGTTTTGTTATTTTAGAAAAAAGTGGCCACTTAGATTCCCTTTTGCGATCTGCATCTCTGTGCAACTACCCCATCTAAGAGTAACTAAATTGGTTGTAGATCTAAAATGGATGTATTTTTGGCATATGATGAAGGATGCCACTATTTTTTTGCAAAATGCCTAGAATGTCAACAAGTGTAAATAAAAAATTTCCATTTGGTTGGGTATTTGTATCCTCATAACATTTCTTATCATAGACAAGTAGTTATATCTATAGATTTTATCACTAGATTGTTGAAGAATCACAACATTCATGACTTTATCTTGGTAGTCTTGTAAAATTGATCAAGTTTGTACACTTCATTCTCAACAACATAAAAATATGATTATTACACTCTTGCAAAAAGGTTTATAAAAGAGATAGCATTTTTGCATGTTACTCTTGAAAGACAATCTTAAAACATAGAATTATATATATTCAAATACTTTAATGCCATTTTTTTAATAAAAAAATAAAAAAAAGTGGAAGAAAGAAGGGATGGAAGTTGAGTTCCAAAATTATGAGGAATGAAGGTATTGACTAGATCACTCTCCCTTAAATAGTATAGGGTTGGTGGTTATAAACCAAGAGATTGCATATCATGTGTTCCTATTATTTTATGAGGGTGTTCATTTTAGATAAAAATGGACTAAGCATAATAAAGGGAAAGAGTAGGGAGAAAGGAAGAGGAAGGTTGACTTGAGAAATTTGGGCCAACAAAGATTGATTAGGAAATAATTTAAATAATGGTTTTTATTTGTGGTTTATTTGTACAAACCTGGGCACCTCATTTTTTATTGCAAGTCCACCGTAACAAACAAACCCATCCCAAGTGACCCCTCGGTGGATGAAATCATAAATAACTACCATTTCAAGAATGAGATCCTTAAGATCTTTGATTCCTTGACCAAATCTGATCCTTTTGCAAAACCCAACTCAAGCTTGGTTGTGACTTCACCAAGCAAACCCGCTCCTTCTGGATCTAACTTGGCTATGACAATGCTCACCAATCCCATGCCTTTGAAGGCTGAGTCTCCTTCAAAGAGTATCTTATGTGAATCCATGGTCAATGAGGATTTGAAGGTGGATGTTTTGGGAGATCATTCCCACCCAGCTAATCTGGGCTTGATTAAGGATATGGAAGAGGGAGAAATACCTGGAGCTGTTCTAGACGGGGAGGGCTCTAGTGCCGAAGAGACTATTGTAGCTAATATTTCACATAGAAAAACCAATGAAGAATATGGTTGGACAACCCCAATGAAGAGAGGCAAACCAAGAAAGGCAGATGTGGGTGTGTATACCAAACCAAGAAGGCCTAACCAATGACAAACTAGAAATAGAGAGAGAACCAAAGAGATTGTTCTTGGGAAACAGAGGACATTAGAAGTGTCCTAAAAAAAGATGTATAAATGAAAGTCTTGTACTAGAATGTGACAGGCATAAATATCCCTCATTAGAAGCTTTCTCTAAAGAATTATGTTTGGGAGCACAAGCTTGATGTTCTACTATTACTAGAAGTCAAAACGAAGAAAACAAAATTTGAACCCATAGCTAAAAGCATTTGGTTGAATGCTCACTTCTCCTTTAGTTATGCAAATGGGGCTTCGGGGGGGTTGAATTTTATGTGGAACCCTAATATACTTGAGGGTCTTGAAATATTAAAAATAGGAACAACTTGGGTATCCAATTCACCCACTCTGGGTCTCCTTGGATGTTGATAAATATTTATGCCCCCAACCTAAAGAATGCTAGGAAAACTCTTTGGAAAGAAATCAATGGATGGATCCAAAATAGTAATGGGGTATGTTGGTTAGTGGTAGGAGATTTCAACTCCCCTTTATATCCCTCTAAAAAGTGTGGAGGTCTGGTGGAATATACTAACAGTATGGCTGACCTGACCGATCTTTTAAGTGATACGGGGCTGGTAGACATTGACCTACAAGGCTAAAAATTTACCTGGACTAATAGGAGAATGGGTGATAACCTTATCCAAGTCATATTGGACATATTTCCTTTTTCCCCTAATTGGACAACTCTTCTTAACTCCAATTTGTTGGTGCTTCCCCGAACGGTCTCTAACCATAACCCCCTATTGCTTACTTTGAATGAACACTCTGTTGTTGGTCCTTTT
>VDFB02000013.1:185938800-186034860 GCA_007258455.2 Sequoia sempervirens
TGTTGGTTGTCTGGGGTCGGGGTTCGCTGTAGCAGGGTGGTGGCACAAATCTAGTGCCTTTGGCACATGTAAAGCTCTATAATTTTTTTTCAAAATCAATATAAACTCATCTTACTTATCGAAAAAATATATATAAAATAAAATTAATTATATAATAGTAGTACAGTAATAATAATTTATATAAACAAAATTATTTTCTAAATGACCTACCAATTGAACTCATGTACTACACAAATGTATGCAAAAAATAAACCAATTTTTTCCCTAATTGACCTTGTTAGAGTTATCATGCATTAGCTAATAATTAATTAATCTTTAATTGATTATTAGTCTAATTTATTCTCACACACTTTAGCTAAACTTAGGAATGCTTTATTAGTTGAGTTAATATTAGATTATTATGTCACATCTCATGTGATGTTGACACTTGTCATGATCTAATCCCTTTCTCATTTAGGGCTTTGCTCTTATAAGCATTCAACCCTGTTTGTAATTACCTCGAATATTATTCACGAGAAATATCACGGCTTTCATATCTTCTTCAAAGTTTTTTCTGTAAATTTTCCTTGTTGATGAATATATCAATTCTTGTTTGCAAATTTCTTGTGTGGAAGGTGTCTTTGTTTGTTGTTTGATCCTGTGGCTCATGGTTTTGTGCTTGTTTCACAATTCTAACATTCACTGAACTTAGGAATGTTTTATTAGTTGAGTTAATATTAGATCATTATGTTGCATCTCATTTGATGTTGACACTTGTCATGATCTGATCCTTTCTCATTTAGGGCTTTTCTCTTATAAGCATTCAACCCTGTTTGTAATTACTCTCGAATATTATTCACGGGAAATATCACGACTTTCATATCTTCTTGAAAGCTTCTTCTGTAACTTTTCCTTGTTGATGAATATAGCAATTCTTGTTTGCAGATCTCTTGCATGGAAGGTGTACTTATTTGTTGTTTGATCCTGTGGCTCGTGGTTTTGTGTTTGTTTCACAATTCTAACATGATATCAAAGCATGGATTCAGCAAACCTCTTCTTGATTTATGAGGTTTTTTTTTTCAACAAGGGTTGTAGGCTTTAGATCTGAATCTCCTTTATTTTTTTTGCAAATTTTGGAGGTGGGCATTTTTTGAAGCATTTTTGTGTAAAAAAGACCTCACTGTTGGATCCAGAGCTGTCGAGAAAGTCAAATTTGTCTTTTTTCGCCTGATTTCGACTTCATTTGTCAGATCTATGAAGGTTTGAATAAAGGGCTTTATTGCCAAATCCAGGAGGTGCCCAATTTTTGGGGGCATTTTGAGCCCAAACGAACCTCGCCGTTGCATCCAGAGCGGCTAAAAACCTTAAGATCGCATGTCACCTTAAGATCGCATGTCAAATCGTCAAAATCCGAGCATTTGAAACCAAATGAAAGGGTTAGATATTGTAGTTACAATCTAAATTTGAAAAAATTAGAATTTTATTCTTCATAGAAAAAAAGTTATGTTGTATATGTTGAGCATTACTCCTTAAAAATGGTGTTTACTGATAAAAACTAGTTTTCAAAAGAGATGAAAAAAGAAGTGCAATCTAATTCCAAAATTTTTAGAAAAAATATATTTAGAATCTACAGACAAAATGTCACAAATCACTAGTTTGCATCATCTTCAAATTCCTCATGGTTTAGCCACTATAGGTGCCCGAAAGTGAAGATTTAGTTAGAAAAAATCAACTCACTGTCCAGTTTAGCCAAAAATTGTAAACTAGTATTGTGGGATCACCCCCTTATGCTAGATCAAATATAAATTTGTGTTTCATCCCTTAATATATAAATATATCATGAAGCAGCTTATTTGTTGATTGATAATTCTGGAGGTTACTCATGACAAGCGGATTTATTATTATTTCTGACTGGTTTTCCCCACTTATGGTGACTTAAATTGTAGCCTCAAAATCTATTACAGCGATAAGGAGGGAGCCAACACTATTAATGCTGGCATTAGTATAAATACTAATGAAATGATTGACATTATGCCAAGTTTGCCCCCAAATTTTAATGTGACTTGATGAAGATCTATTTCCTAGTTCATTTTATTCTCATACTAAGATGGGGCTGCTAACTAGCTTCTAAGTGGTGCACCATCATTAGAACTCCAACAATGGAGATTAACAAAGGGGTATCCAACAACTGTAGTAGTAGTTTGATAATTTAAGACATTTGACAAGGAATATTTTGTCAAATCAGTAGCCCAAAGGAAAGGCCACGATGGCAGAGATGGAATGGATAGAATGATGGTAATTAAGTTTGAGTTATGCAACAAAAATCAAGGATCATAATAAAGATTGTCCCAACCGTCCATCCACCTAATCCCATGATTAACAGCCATATCCACGGCCTAGGTAAAAGGCATGATAGATCTGAGTGGGAAAGATTAAGTTGGCACTCCTCCATCGTTGATAGGTCAACCCGACCTGGACCCAAATCTTTTCACTAAGATGCTAGCTTGTGGACGAAATAACTCTTATCAACTTTGCCTAATAGCCTTTAAGTGCGACCCATAACTCAACGAGTTAAGTTCGTAGCCACCAGTTGAAACGATAGTCCAAACAGAAACATCAAGTTGGCACAAAGATTGCTGCAAAGTCAAAGGAGATACATCAAGTTGGAAAAATTCATAGCAAGAAAAAGATTGTTGAAGGAATCAACCGTAAAAACTTACGAGCTACACCAAGGCACAAAAATCTACTAGCTGCATCTCGTTGGATTATTAATATTGTCAAGGGGGGTGAACGGGGGGAGGGGGGTGCGGGGGGGGCGGCGCGGGGTGGGGGGCGAAGGATGGTGGTCGGGGGGGCGAGGAGGGGGCGAGCTACACCAAAGCACAAAAATCTAATACCTGCATCTCGTTGGATTATTAATATTGTCAAGGGAGGGGGTGAAAGGAGGGGGGGAGTCTCTTGCTGATGTAGCGATTTCTCCTTATTAGCGTTGGCCTGCCATTTAACATGGCTAACTCCCTATGACCCACACAAATATGGCTGGAAGGCACACCCATGACTAAGTGGGCTGTATAGCAGAATAATCTCTTATTATTATACCTGCTCAACTAGGTTTATATTCTATTAGTGTGTGCAAGTGTGATTAAGGGAAGATAATAATTTTATTTTCTTTTCATTTTTATTTTTGTTTTCATATCGAGAATACTAACGTGAATGAAAGGTAGGTGTAACAGAACTGAATCTTATTGCAGAACCATAATGCAACAAAAGGAGTAAAGTATTACTTGAGCATAAAAGAAAGAATCAGAATACCATTTTCTAAGTTGTGTGTTTTTTGAAGAACAGTAAGGATTTAAAGATTTAAACAATGCTCTTGCTATTTAAGAAAAACTTATTTCCCTTCATTCATTTAACGCCTTTATCCTTTTTTGAATACATTTTTAATGCAAAGAGTAAGGACAAAACAACATTTATTTTCTCATGAACATTGTAAACAAGATCATACACACATCTTTTAAAAATAGATAGAAGTAGCATGTCTTCTCATTTCATGTCGTTTGCTAATAATAATATCTAACATTAATTCTCAATCATCTGCAGAATAAAAGTAATTCATTGTATTTGAGATACATCGATGTTTAAGCCCCTAACTATGGGAAAATGTAAAAAAGCCAGTCTTATGATATATGACTCATACAAACTAGGCTTTTGAATTACATCCCATTATATCCTCATTCAGGTTGAGAAATCCCTGACAACTCTTTTGTAATTCTCTTTTATATTAAGATATTAATACAATATAGGCTTAAGCCTTTTACCCTTAAAAAAAACATTCATTGTATTTGATTTCTTTCTTTTTCCAAACAATACATATATTTGATTGTTTACAAGACTTAAGGAAAATTAGATGCATCGAATCTCTCTTTTTTTTTCATCTTTTCAAGTAATAGACAATTAATGAAACAATGGTCCATCTTAAACAAGGTTATGCTTCATTGTAATAGGAGAAAAAAAAAAGATTTTAAACAATACATATTTTTATAATCATCCCTCTTGCAGGCAATAAGGCCTCTATTGTTTTACATAATATTTTCAAGATAATTGCTCTTTACATGATGCATAATTTCTTCCAAATCCACAAGACTATCCATGGAACTTTAACCTACACTACAATACAATGTTTTCCAATGGCCAAGGGGTGCTCACCACCCAACCTTTGGTTGGAAAACCAACCACCCTCGAGCTAGGAGGCAACCAAGGGAATTGGTTACACACACACAACCATAAAAAACAACCAATTAAAACACACATGAAGAAACAAAAGAAAAATGACTCCCTCCAATGGGGTTTCACATAATATGTAAGAATTCAACAAGAATCCAAAGAGGGGAAAAGATGGCGGACTGTGCACTCTACAGGGATTTCATGATATAAAACAAGATATAACCATTTTTACATTTAACTTCTTCCACATACCACCCATTTCATCCATTTCACCTTATTCGCCATACAATAATTCACCAAACCACCGTATCACAATTGTACTTGGGTATTCATACCCTTTTGAGCCTCTCCTTTGAAGGAGGGTTAATCTCCCCATAGAGGGTCCTACAACTACTATCCCCAACAAGGGATGCTCTTCCCAATTGGGTGAGCTTGTCCCCATATTACCCAAAAACCCATCACAAAAACCACATTCAAAAGACTCAAGAGATAAGCAAAATGCATCTACATCTTATAACCATTCCTATCATATAAAATCATAAAAGAAAACCATAACCAAAAAGGACTTAACTCAAGTCCAAGCTATAAAAGGGGAATTATTTTGAGGATGTCTTCAATCTCCTCTCTTCAAAGATTGTTTCTTTTTCTAAAAGACTCCCAAAATCCAAAACCAAGATAAGCAAAAGAACCCCTCCTTTGGCTTTCCAAAGGATAGAAATAGGGGATTAGGGTTGGAATCCCTTGGATGAGGGAGTGACACATGTCACTCTTTTATTCATCCCTATGGACGCATCTCCCCATAAGTTCTCACAAATATGTAAGAACTCATGAGGAAGTGAAGAGCCAAGGAGTGTTCAAGACTCCACAAGAGTTCTTTAATCTCATTAATAAAATTTTGGAAGTAACACTCCTTCAATTTCCCAAAATCCGCCACCTTCCATAAATGGCAATTATGGAGAGTCATATCTTAAGTAATCTCCAAGATATAGGCATGATTTGACTCCTAACCCATAGGTATACATCTTAGGGGTCTAAAAATGATTAAAATACTTAATTTGAAGACTTTTCACACCCCTTCAAAACCCAAAAAGGAAAAGAATCTGAATTTCAAACTTCATAAGGGTAAATCAAACATCAAAACCCTCATCTAGGACCTAATCCACTTGTAAACATTAAACACATTAACATACATTCTAATCACAAACTAAACACAACACATAAGAGACTATGGTCCCTCCAAATGAACCATAGTTGGTTGACCATGGTATAACACATGGTACCCTTGGTTACCTTCGGTCCCATTGGCCATGGGCATGTACTTGCACACTCAAAGCCACATGTCAATATATGCAATGCATGATAATCAACCAATTAAATCAACAATTCCATATAAATGTAATTAACATAGTCAAGTCCTAACATCAATAAATTGAAATAGCAATATCCACAATTCAACCTTTCTTTTGCAAATAACACATTCTATCAATTCATGACTAAATAATTGCATTGTTATAAAGATATTACATCGTCATCCAACTCAAATTTTACATCTCATCAAATCTATATCATAACACTTATCCATTCACACCACTAACATGAGAATAGTAGATAAATAAATCATAACATATATATAATCACCATAAGGAATCGTAAACAAGAAAGCAAGCATAACATTCAAAGTCCATGATCATCCAAATGATCTAAACACATAGCATATCAAAATGCTTTCAAATCAAAATACAGGCAAATTGGGCGTCAAATAGTAGGCCTCACAGTGGGTCTCACACATCCAAAATTATTTCTTTTATTTATCCCTAAGGTCTAGCTCTTAGTAAATAATTATTTATTTAGACCCTTTATCCCCCTTTCCTCTTAAATCAACCATTTTATCCACTTTCTATTATCTAACATAACCCTTCATCATCCTCTAATTAACCCTTAATCATGTGCACATGGGATTACCAATGATTAACTTTGAATTTGACCAACCCAAGTCCCATGAGGATCCACTTGTCATACCATGTACATGACAAGTGGTACTCAATGGTATGGCAAAATCTTCTATTCCTTGATTTTTTTATTTAGCTTATGTATTTGGTGCATAGAGAAAATCTATCTCTTTTCAATAAAGTCAACTTTAACATTGCCCATGTCCTCTGAAGTATGCGTAAATCCAAATTCTATCTTTTTAAAAATCCTCCCAAGGTACTTTGTAGTGCCCCATTTGTAACAACCACTCAACTAATCACTAATAAAGTATGTAAATTAGTGAATAACCACTCAATTAGTCACAAATTCTACTTGCCAGGGTCAATCATTGGCCCTTCCATGCTTTATCCTTTCTCTTGCACTTATTGATTGTATTTGAACAGTGAATGGATATGACTGCTTCGTGGAATAAAGGAATTCCAAGGTACAAGCTTGGGAGGGAGTTAATAGCATAATCAAGGGATGTCGCAATTTTGTGTTGAGCGGATCTTTTGGTATTAAAGAAAATAGCTCGAATTTCTCACGATTTATTGACTATCTAGATCATCTCATGTAATCAATCAACATGACATTGATGATTGTAGTTTCTACTAACATTGGAGAAATTTAAAGAAGAGTGTTGTCCACAAAAATGATGAGTAATGGTAGGGGGGTTGTGGGAGATTGATATTCCACTCCATTGACCAAGTTTGGTTTTATGAGCAACGCTCCAACTAAGAGCATCAAAAATAATTATAAAAATGAAAGGAGACAATGGGTGCCCTTACCAAATGCATGTTTCATGAGCAATGATGATTCCATAGGTAAATTTATTATCAAGAATAAAAACTTCTTTGTTCTTAAGAGATTAATTTTGGAAGGAAAACATTTAATCTGTTTGTCTTCGTCTTAGAGATGGTTTATAAATTGTGTTTAATATTGAAATTAGTTTGAAATCTATGAAATCTGTGTAGTTCAATTTTTTGGGAATGAGGAAAATGTTTGTATTATTGAATTCCTTGAGAATCTTACCATAATTTCTTAATTCTTTGATAATTTTCTAAATGTCCTTGCCCATGAAGTCCCAACAACACTGTTTGGCCCAGGGCTTTGTCTAGTGAAGTTGGAAGACAATGGATCTAACTTCTAGAGACCAGAGCATTGAGGAATAAATTATCGGATTCCTTGACCAATGGTGGAATGACATCCAAAATTCCATTGTGAATGGGCTCCACCATATCATCTCCGACTAATAAGTTTTGGAAGAAATAAACCACCTCCTATTGTATGACTCCATTCTTAGTCAATATTCTACCATCGCTTGTGAGGATGAGAGAGATGTTGTTTTGACCTCTTTGCACTTTGTTGGTGTCATGGAAAAAAATGTATTTAGATCTCCATCAGTGAGCCAAGTCTCTCTTGATTTGGAGCACCAGAATTTTGGTGTTCTTTGCTAGCATCTCTTTTTCTATGAGATATTTCTTTAGAAACATTCCATTGACAATTAAATTTTCACTGAGGGTGGCTAATTTGGATTCTATTTTTTCCTCCTCTTGAAAAATGTTCTTGAATATTATTTTATTCTAATTGTTCTTTGAGATATAATTGGTGTTTTTTAATAGAAAATGAACATTAATAGAAAATGAACATTCTCAAACTACATGTATTTTGATGATTAGACCACCTTTTTTCCAATAGATATTTTAAATATTTGATTCTGAACCACATATTTTTGAATTAAAACTGACATTTTGGGGGTGGGTTGTCAATGGTGACAAAGATAATCGAGAAATGGTTCAATGTAGAGATGGGCCTAATGTGAGAGACAAACAATGAAGGGAAATAGAGCCACTTTCATGAGATCAATAAGAAATCAAATTGTTCAATGATATTAGTGAATCTCACCCTTCTGTTATGCCATGTGAAACTTCCATTGAAGGGGGAATATCAATGAGATTGTTGTGATTGAAAAAAATTGTGAAATATTTTTGGGTTTGGGAAAATTTTCCTTGACCATTACATTTTTCAGAGATATCAAGTATCACATTAATATCACCCCTAATAACATATTTTAATGGACCAACTTAGAGAGTTCTTGATTTATACTTCTCCAAAAAAATCTCTTTTCCTCCAACTTAGAGGACAAGTAGACATTGAAGAGGAAAAAATTCAAATCAGAATATAGATTGCGTACCTTGGTAGATTTCTAGTTGGGTGATGACAATTGAGGATCCAAAGTTACTTGGCCAAGCTTCCAAAGCTTACCTAGCCCACCAAGGGCACTAGTGGCCTTTGTGAAAAAACTAGAACAACCTCAACAATGTTTGATGAAGGAATCAACATCAACATTGTTTAGTTTTGTTTCTTGGAGCATAATAATATCAATAAATTGATTGTCCAAATGATGCTTGACCAAGCATTGTTTGTTAAGGGTGTTTAAGCCCCTAACATTCCAAATTATGATCTTTATGGATCCTAAGGGAGGGGATTCCTCCCTTAGGCCTTAAAAGATCATTTTTAATTGTACCTTGATCACTACACATTGTTTATTCCTCTATTTTTACTTGTTCGATTTCTTTGCAATAGAATAGCTAATAATTCTAAGTTCGAAAATATCCACTTCATCCAATGGGGCATCACCATTATAATCTAAATCAAGCTCTACAAAATTGATAGGATCTTGGTTATTTATTTTTGTTGTGGGAATTAGAGCATCACATGCTGATGGGGCATTGACTAATGCATTGTGAGAATTCTCGATTAGAGTTGGATATAGTTCCCTAGGATCAACATCCAAGGGCTTCACTTTGGGGATCCATCTTTCTTTAATCTTGGGAGAAAACAACGATATTTGACTTCATTATGTCTATGAATTTTGAATTTTAAGCAAAATAATTTTGGTATCTCTTTTTCAATGATCAGAAGTTATATTCCAGAAGCAGAGGCAAGCTTGATACATGAGAAGATATTTTATAGATGGACATGTTCATGATCCATACATATGTAAGAGATTCTCTATTATGTAAAGCAACCTCCAAAGGGATTCCCAATAGATCACTAATTTTGAGCAGGTGCCTCAAAGACTAATATTCCAATTGGAGATTGTAATGTTGGAATATTTAATCCTGAGCATCAATGGGAAAATGCAATAAATGCCCAGCTAGATGAGATCCAATTTGGATCATTCCCCCCCTTTTCACTGTCAGATATTTGTTGTCCCAATTAATGTGCTTTGGTAGCAAAATTTATTCCGGTAGGTGAATTTGAAAATGAGCACTAATATTTTGGAAAGGGCAAGTAAGACAAAAGAATAGAATAGAATGTTTTTTTAGAGAAGGAGACAGTTAGTTTTTTGTAGCAGCAAACAAGGAGGAATGTTCAACAGAACAGGAAAGGGAATGTTCAGAAGAACCTACAGCAGCAGAAGACATTGACAGAGAGCAGTGCTCCAGAATATCTCCAGCATGCAACAACACATAGAAAGCTCCAATTCGTCGGAATATGCACAATTTTTGTATGAAGAATATATAGAGCTTTTTCTTTGAGTTTTGTCTGTAATCTTTTTGAATGTAATCTTTTGTGAATGAATGAAATCGAATATATTATTCTCCCTCCTTGTTTTGTTGTCTCCATTTTTGTTTGTGTTTTCATTATTTGCCCACTATAGTTGGGTTTATTTTCCCAATAGATTGGTATCAGAGCCCTAATTAGTTTTTTGGGCATTTAGTTTTGAAATCCCTAGCTTTGTTCCTAGGTGCGTTGTGACAAAACCTTAGTTTCTGGGTATTTGGGAAAGCCCTAGCTTTTTGGACAGTGAAGAAAAGCCTTATATTTTATCTGGGTATTTGTAATTTCCCCCCATTTAGCAAAATGGTTGGAGGAGACAATAGGAGTTGGAAGAAACCACCTATATTTTATGGTAAAAATTATGACTTATGGGCAAAGAAAATGATAACCATATTAGTAGCAAATAATTTGTGGGAGTTAGTAGCAAATGGGTTCACAGATGTGACTGACCCAAATGCATTTACAACATTGAGCAATGCTTAGAAGAACCAATTGAAGGATACAAGGAAAAATGAAGCTAAAGCCCTTAGTTTGATTGAGGCAACCTTGACAGAGGATATATTTCCTCGAATAGCAGCAACTAGTTATGCAAAAGAAGCATGGGAAATACTTCAAACCACCTGCAAAGGAACTGAGAAAGTTAGGTCAATGAAACTCCAGCTGCAAAGGAGAGAATTTGAGACCATGTAGATGAAGGACAGTGAGTCCAATTTAGATTTTCATACAATGGATTCCACCTTGATTAACTAGTTGAGGATAAATGGAGAAACCATGGAAGAGCAAAGATTGTGGAGAAGATTCTCAGAAGTTTACCCACAAAATTTGACCCGGTGGTTATTGCCATCTAGAAGAGGCAAAGGACCTCTCAAAATTATTAGTTGATGAGTTAATGGGTTCACTTCAAACCCATGAGCAACGCCTAAATAGGTCTGCAAATTCTTCCCAGGAACAAGCCTTCAAAGCACAAGCCAATGTGAGAGGTAGGGGAAGAGGAAGAAATGGAAGAGGAAGAGGTCAAAGAGGTAGAGGTAGAAGTAACTCCAGAAGAGGAGGCTCAAATAGTCAAGAGGAGGCCAACACCTCCCACTCAGACTTCCAAAACACAAAGAAAAATAGCAGCTCAAATCAAAGATCTAATAAGAGCAATATGTAGTGTTACTACTGTCACAAGTATGGTCACTATGCAAGTGAATGTAGGAAGAAATAGCGTGACCAAGGGAGTCAAAATGCAAATGTGGCAAATGAGAACAAGGCTAAAAATGATAAAAAAATCACAAGTGTTTATTGCATATAATCTTGTAGAACAAGGCAGCACTGAAGTTTGGTATTTGGACAGCGGTTGTAGCAACCACATGAGTGGTAACAAAAAATTATTTTCCTCCATAGACAATAACATTAAGTCTAAAATTAAAATGGGGAACAATCAGAAGGTTCCAGTCATGGGCAAGGGCATAGTGTGCCTAAAAACCAAGCATGGTGAAGAAAGAAAGCTCCATGACATCTTCTATGCCCCAGGCATGAAACACAATCTCTTGAGCATTGGACAAATGGTCCAAAATGGTTATAGAGTGCTAATGGAGAAAGGAGAATGCATCATCTATGACAAATATGGAAGCAAGAAAGTTATGGCAATGGTTAAAATGAAAAAAAACCGAATGTTTCCCCTCAAAATTAAAATCTCAACACAGTCAATAGGCTTGCAACAGTCTACCTTCAAAATAGTCATCCAAGACCCATCCAAGCTTTGGCATTTGAGGTATGTGCATCTAAGTTATTCTAGTTTAAATCTTTTAGCTAAAAAGGATGTGGTTAGGGGCCTACCAACAATTGTAGAGCCCAATGGAAAGTGTAAAGCATGCATTCTAGGTCAACAACATAGGCAGCCCTTTCAATCAGGGCATTCTAGGAGAGCTAGAGCACCATTAGAGTTGGTGCATTTAGATTTGTGTGGTCCCATGAAGACCCCAACCCTAGGTGTCCAGAAATGTTTATTTCATGACACTCATAAATGACTATAGTAGAAAAATCTGGGTGTATTTTTTGAAGAACAAATCATATGCATTTGAGAAGTTCAAAGAGTTTAAGGCCTTGGCTGAAAAGCAAAGCGGCCACTATATCAAAGTCCTTAGAATAGATAGAGGGGGAGAGTATATCTCTCAAGAGTTTATGAATTTTTGTAAGTCTCAAGGTATTCAGAGACAACTCACAACCCTATATACTCCACAACAAAATAGAGTGGTTGAAAGAAAGAATGGAACCATCACAGAAATGGCAACAAGCATGCTGAAGGAAAAAGGTTTGTCTAATGAGTATTGGGGTGATGTTGTAGCAACAACAGTCTACATTTTAAAGAGGTGCCCCACAAAGGTCGTTCGTGATAGGATCCCACAAGAAGCGTGGATAAAATGCAAATGGAGTGCTGATCATTTGAGAATATTTGAATGTGTGGCATATGCACTCGTGCCAAAAGAGAAAAGGAAAAAAATTGATGACAAAGGTGACAAATGCATTTTCATAGGCTATAGTGAAGAATCCAAAGCCTACAGATTGTATAAGATCCCATCACCAAGAAAATGGTGATCAGGAGGGATGTTGAATTTATTGAAAATGAATCATGGGATGGAATAGTTGATAGCAATATGGGTATTTCAGTCTCAATACCCTTTGAGGATGAAAAAGTTGCAGAAGGAAGATGCGCCAGAAACTTACAACAAGGTAATAGTTTAGAAAATAACAACATCAGCTTCAAAAATTCCCAGCAAGGAAGATGCTCTGAAAACCTCCAGCAGGGTAGATGTGCTAGAAATTTTTAGCAGGGAAGTTGGTCCGAAAATATACAATAGTAGTCTTCTTCATCAGTCCAACAGTCAAGCAGCTCCAAAAAATTTGACCCTACACTTGCATCATTGATGCCACGGAAGACTAGAAGCATGAGGGAAATTTATGACAACACAAGGTATGATGACTTTGATGAGAATTTATATTTTGCTATGTTTTCTTATAGTGATCCAATGTATTTTGAAGAAGTCGTGAAAGAATAAAAATGGTGTAAAGCCATGGATGAAGAGTTGGACACTATAGTGAGAAACAAAACATGGGAGCTCACTGATTTACCCAAAGGGAAATCAGTCATTGGTGTTAAGTGGGTCTATAAGACTAAATGTACTACTGATGGTAAAGTTGAGAGGCATAAATCAAGACTGGTTGTTAAGGGATACAAACAACAGCTTAGAAGAGACTATGATGAGAAATATGCACCAGTTGCAAGGCTGGAAATAGTGCGGGCAGTCCTAGCAATTGCAACCCAACATGGATGGAAAGTATTTCAAATGGACGTGAAATCAACTTTATTGAATGGAGTGTTGAAAGAAGAGGTGTATGTGGAGCAACCACCTGGCTACAAAGTCTCAGGGAAAGAAGACAAGGTCTATAGGCTCCGGAAAGCTCTTTATGGGCTAAAACAAGCACCACGGGCATGGTACAACAAAATTGATTCATACCTTCTAAGCAATGGCTTTAGCAAAAGCGGTAGTGAGCCCACACTCTACATTAAGGTAGCCAATGGTGAGATTCTTATTGCCAATTTGTATGTAGATGATTTAATTTTCACAAGGAATAGTAATTCTTTCATTGTTGATTTCAAAGAGGCAATGAAAAATGAGTTTGAAATGACAGACCTAGGTTTGCTAAAATATTTCCTAGACATAGAGGTCCAACAAATAGATCATGGCATCTTTATTTCATAAACAAACTATGCTAAACAAGTCTTGAAAATATTTAAAATGTTGGACAACAAACTAGCCCCAACCCCAATAGCAATAGGTCTAAAATTAAGCAAAGAGGACAGCAACAGTAATGTTAACCCGACCCTCTACAAGAGCATGGTTGGAAGCCTCATGTATTTGATAGCAACAAGACCTGATTTGATGTACATGGTAAGCCTAATTTCTAGGTTCATGGAGCAACCTAAGGACACACACTGGAGCAGGAAAAAGAATGTCAATGGCACGAAAGGCTATGACATTATGTATACCACCTCCAATGAGTTTTAGCTGGTTGGGTACATAGATAGTGATTGGGCAGGAAATGTAGATGATAGGAAGAGAACATCAGGATATTTGTTCCACATGGGTTCAGGAGCAATATCATGGGCATCAAAGAAGCGGCCCATAGTTTCTCTTTCCATAGTTGAAGCAGAGTACATAGCAACAAATGCAACAACATGTCAGGCAATTTGGATTAGAAGAATCCTTGCAAATTTGAATGAGCAACAAGAAGATGGTACAACCATATTTTGTGACAACGTGTCTTCTATTGCATTGACTAAGAATCCCATCTTTCATGGACGAAGCAAGCATATCGATATTCAATATCATTTCATAAGGGAGTTGGTAGAGCATGGAGAGATTGAACTTCAGTACTGCAGATCTGAGCAACAACTTGTTGATATTTTCACAAAGGAATTGTCAAAATAATCCTTTGAACGCCTAAGAGATAGGCTTGGTATGAAGGAATGCTCCAGAAATTTAGTTCTGGAAAACACAGAAAAACATCGATGCTCCAGAAATATAGTTTTGGAAACTCATAAAGGTGCCAGAAATCAAAACAAGTGCAAATAGGTATGCTCTAGAAACTTTGTGCCGGTGCTCTAGAATTGCTTATTTGCTCTAGAAATTTCACAGAGTGATGAAAAATAGGGACCGATGCTTTGAAAAATTTGCTCCAAAAATTTTAAATAATGATGAAAAGCATAATGACTCAAGATTAAGGGGGAGTGTTGGAATATTTAATCCTAAGCATCAACGGGCAAATGCAATAAATGCCCAGCCAGATGAGATCCACTTTGGATCATTCCCCCAGGCTTTTTCACTGTCAAATATTTGTTGTCCCAATTAATGTGCTTTGGCAGCAAAATTTATTCCGATAGGTGAATTTTAAAATGAGCGCCAATTTTTTGGAAAGGGCATGTAAGACAAAAGAATAGAATAGAATGTTTTTTTTAGAGGAGACATTTAGTTTTTGCAACAACAAACAAGGAGGAATGTTCAATAGAACAGGAAAGGGAATGTTTAGGAGAACTTGCAGCAGTAGAAGACATTGACAGAGAGCAGTGCTTCGAAATATCTCCAGCACACAACAACACACAAAAAGCTCCAGTGCGCCAGAATATGCACAGTTTTTGTATGAAGAATATACAGAGCTTTTGCTCTGAGTTTTGTCTGTAATCTTTTTGAATGTAATATTTTGTGAATGAATGAAATTGAATATATTATTCTCCCTCGTCTTTTTGTCTCCATTTTTGTTTGTGTTTTCATTCTTTGCACACTGTAGTTGGGTTTATTTTCCCAACATGTAAAGCCTAATCTAGGTAGGTATGTCCATTAGCAAGGTAACACATGGATTAAAGTTAGGCTTCCATTTTTGAAGGTACGGGTGAGCACTATCTATTTTCCAAGGTCTACCTTGAAGGATTTTGTCTCTTTGATCAAATGATTGGAAGACAACCAAAAAGAAACCTTTGGACAAAAAATTGAGAATAATGTTGAAATCCCAATTTGACTTTATCCATTGCTCAACCTTGGCTCTCAATGGCTTGACGTTGAGGAATTTCTCAATTAGGTCTTGCTGAGAAAGGGACTCAACTTGTTAAGATCAACCTGCACATAAAATTTTCTTGAATTTATCTGCTTTGTGGAAATACCTTGCACTTGTGCCATTTTGAGATAGAAATGTAGATATATATTATTAATACAAGTGCAAAAGTTCATAGTGAAATATAATATAAAATTAATATTAAAATTGAGGTCTTATTACACGAAGGAGAAATTATTAGTACTTGCCATTAGACAATATTATTGCGATGAGTTTCATTTTTTCTTGTTTAATTAGGTATTAATAAGTTGGTTTTGAACCAATAAAAAAAAAATTCAATCTGTGAACATGTATAATATTTAACTTTATAAAATTTAAAAATTATTTCTTGTGAACATGATTGACTAAAAAGTTGTGTTATGGATGGATTTTTTGAAAAAATGAAGGTGAACTATTATTTTTCTTTTTTTTTTAAGGAATATATTTTACCTTGCTTCTACACATTATCTTATATAAGTTAAGCTACAAATAGGTAAATTAAATAATGATAATAATAGTAATGGTTTTAGTAAAAATACTAGTTGATAAGGTTTTACCAAATTTTATTATTTAATTTAAAATTTAAAATTTATTAATTGTCATTATTATGAACCAATTTATTGCACGTTGTTATATTAAGCTAGAATATAGGCATACAATCGTTTTGTCCCATTGAGTTGAAATTAATAATAATATATTTATATAAAATTATTTTAATAATATAAAATATACAATTATTAATATTTTTTATATTTTTAATAATTAATATTTCTTATAATGTAAGTTTAATTTTTCTTTTATATTTTGATATTTTATTAATATATTAGTAATATTTTTTTACTCTATAAAAATATATTTTTAGAAAGTCTTTATGTTTGTACTAATAAATTGAAAATATTAAAATAATAATAATAATAATAAAATTATTTTAATGATAATTCACAAATTTGTTTAAAAAAAATCATTTATTAAATGTTTTATAATACTATTTAAAAATATTAAATATATAATCTAGCGCTGCTAAAAATGTTGAAAGTCTCGACATTGTCGAATATCTATTGCCCTGGGGTTTCCGCTCTAGCCACTGTGACAAATGGAGAGGGCTCTCTTGTGGCTTCCATGGCTGGTGACTGCAACACAAAGGTTGACTGTGGTTTGGATTTGCTAGGTTATGTGGGTCTACAGAGCAAATTGGGCGAGGGTTTTGGTGCTACAACCTCCCCCAAGGCATCTAATATAACATTCAATTCTCCTCCAAGTGGTGTGTTCAAGGTATTGAATCATCCATCCCATGAAACTCCTCCTCAGCTTACTCATGGGGGGTTGGCTGAGGTTTTTGTCCAAAATGAGTCATTCCTACCCTCCTAGAAGGATCAAAAATATGTAGGTGTTGTGTGTGATTCTTTGCCCCACGGGCAAAAGTCGATGGTGGGAAAACCCTCATTTTTTAAGGTAGTTATTCTGGTTCCTCCCCCCCTTTGGATGCATCGTAGAAACCTCATAACAACACATGTAACAGACAATTGGTATAGTGCTCTGGCATAACTCTGCCTATGGATTTTGATGCCTCTATATCAAGGAGTTGCATGAAAATGAAAAATTCTTTACCGGCAATGGTCTAATTGGAAAATTCATCCATATCTGGCCAAGTCCTTTAGATTTGCATGACTGGATTTCAAAATCCTAGCTCCCTTGTATGGAAATAAATTTAGAAATCTACCCCTGTGCAAGAGGTTTTCTTCATTGTGGTTTTTGATTGTAGGAAAGACAAAAACACCATTTTAAATTATGTATGGTCATGGGAAGAAAATTTGTTGTAGTTGAAATCTTGGCATCCAAAATTTGATTCATCCTATGAATCATTCATAGTTTTTCCAACTTGGGTTCATCTTCCAAATATCCCCTTTAACTATTGGTTTGAATCATGTTTCTTTGTTATTGGGAATTCTTTGGGTAAATTCATGCATGCGGATGACAATTCAAGAAATTTCATCCATACAACCTATGCTAGGATATTGGTGGAATTGGAAATTTCCAAGGATCTTTCGACTTAAATTGCTTTGAAAGCCAATGGACAATGCTAGAAACAATTTGTGGACTACGAAGGGCTAATTTTTAGACATGCAAGAGATGTTATCAAACATGACACATTGTTGTAGAGTGCCCAACAGTTAAGACCCAACCAAATTGGGTGGCCTCTTGGTGGAAAGACTCTTCCTCCAAGCATTATTCTATGGTAAACTCTCCCAAGAAAAATATTTCTTGCTGCAAGTTGATGAGGAAGAACTCCAAGCTCCCTTCATCTAGCCAGTAGCGAATCAAAAATTTCCCCATGTTGGTGACAATGATGCCACCTCTCAAGGTTATAGAGATGCAGATATGGGTTCTAACACCACAACAAGTGAATGCTCCCTTTCTCAGGCCTCACCACATGTTTTAAATGATTCAATTGGTGGGGATGGGGGTAATGAATGGAAAACTATAAGTAAAAAGAAAAGGAATACCAATCAAAATGGGTATGTCTACAACAAAATACTGCTTTAGTCTAACACCAATTCAATTTTTGGGGAACTGAAGAGTGGTGGGGAAATAGGAAAACACAGAGTGTAGAAAATGGAAAATATTATCCACAAAGTAGAGGAAATTAGAAGCAAGTTGCATCCTTGTTGGAAATGTGTCTCAACTTACTGGCTTGATATTGGCAGTGTTGTGTTCTCCTATCTCCTTGATCGGCCAGACTGTACTCCATCAGCGAGGCTTTCTTAGTTGTCTCCCCGACAACTCGATAACCCTTCATGGTTTCACCTAGCTCTTCATCGACGAGACATTGCATGGTTGGCATGACTTCAAAGGATGTCTCCATGATGGTCTAAAAATTTGTGGTGTTGGCAGCTTGTTTTATCGACATGACTTGGCTCTATCAGTAGGACCCTAACGATATTCCCAATGACAACCCGATAAAGTTATTTCCTCGGTGGGACACTATGTCATCGATGTCACTCTATTTTGAGTCCAAATGATATAACCATATGATGGCATCGGTAGGAATTGGGGACATTGCTAGAACATTGAGTCATGTCTCCTCAACATGCTAATGGTAGGCTGGAAGACTCTTGTCGGTGTGACTTTGTGAGTTCACCGAGACTTTATGAAATGTCTCTTCGACATGCCGATAGAATACTTGAACATTCTTGTTGATGTGACTTTGGTTGTTCATCACACCTTTGGGCAATGTCTCTTTGATGAGCCGATAAGCCAATAGACTTGGAATGGTAAATTGGATGTCGACGGGACTTGAATAGATCGGCGAAAGGTTTGTGGTTGTCTCATCGATGGCTCGATATGGTAACTACTGAGTGATAGTTTGTCTACTATTACGAATGGGAATTGAATTGGTATGTTTCTTGTATGGGTCTGGTGATGAAGATTGATTGGAATTCTATAAGAAGAAAAATGCTATAATGAGTAATGCATTGTGTGTTGCCAAAAAGTGTATACTTTTCTTGATATGGGAACAATTGATGATAAATTGGACTTAATAAGGCCTTGATTTAGTGTTGTGAGGTGTTTCACACATCCACATTAGGTCTTGGGCCCTTGTAAATTAAATAAAATGCATTTAACGATGTCTTGTAAAGATGTTGTAAGGTGTTGTAACACATGTTCACACTTTTCTAAGACCATAATATCATAATTCACCTAAATAACCTTACCAAGAACTATTTCAAAGTGTTGTAAAGTCTTGTAACAAACTTTCACACTTTCCTAGGCTTGCCATCAATATTTACACCTTTCTTATACTTTAAATGGTCCCTTTATACACTTACAGGCCTTACTTAAGTGTCTTGTTGAAGAAGGACCCAATAAACATTATTTAAATTATCATAATTCCTAAAATCCACTTTAAAATGCCCAAGTGGACTAAGTCTCCATTGGTGGCAACTTAGTCCCATTTGGCTCAAAAATCAAAATAAATTTAAATTTCTTTCAGGTTTTTATTCCTTAAGACCTTAGGTCAGCCTGTGATGAGGTATTTTCGAGAATTAGGGCATAATTGTGTATAAATATAGGGTTTTCCCTCTCATTTGACCTAATTCATTCACTCCTCTTTCTTTCATCATTCATCTTCATCATTCTTCTCAAGCAAGCTAGGACATCAAGATAACTCTCTAAGGTATTCAAAGGCTGAATCAACATCCATTGTTGCAAAAAAATCAAAATCAATCATCATGGCAAGGTACTAACTCCATTGTTTCATGCTTCACTACATTCTTTCTCCATTTTGGTTTAATTACCTAAAAGGGGTTTGACAAGGGCAAACCCCCATGCCCTAACATCCAACATTTCTTTCTCTCTTTGTGTGATTTATAGGTCTTATTTGCATATTTATCAAAAGAATAGGATTGGAAATGTTGTCAACAACTTTTAAAATCCCTTCAAGATTGTAAAAACCCTAAAAGAGGCTTGGAGAACACCTACAAGATGATTTTTGCAGTTCCAGATCCATAAAATTACCAGGAGCAGAAGTGCAGGTTGAGGTCTACAAATCCCCATTTTGAATTTTTAGAAAAGACAAAGTGGACACTTCCCCCAGTTGTGGCGAATTAGTCCCACCGTGCATATTTTTTAGAGATATTTGTAGATTCAGACACCCATTTGGCTGAAATAGGCCCTGGTGCATTTTTCCAAAATTTTCCTGAAATTGGACTAAGTCGCCTAGTTAGGCACAAGTGTCCCGCCAGGTTTAAAAATTAGTATTTCCAAAATTTTAGAGTTGCTTCAAGTATGCAACACACTTCTAGGTTTACACCTTTTTTTTTACAATCTTCTATTTAATTTTGTTTGCATTTCTAGGTCATTTATCACATGTTTGCATATCACAATGTGTTTTCCAGCACTTCACATTTCTTAGATTTGGCATCAATAAGTCATTCATTTTATCAATATATTGCATTGAACATCATAATTAGGCATATTTCATCCCTCATTACATTAATCTTGAGTGTAGACATTAGCATTTTGGACCCAATTCCTCTCCTTTTAGGTGAAAAAACTAGAAGTGTTAGAGGCAACCTTGGGTAATCCAAAATCTTTGTCCACATTTTGGTGAACCCAACTTTAGAATACTTTCTTCTCTAATTTTAGATTCGATCATCATCCTAGAATAATCTTGCATTGCATGTTGCATTAGTTAAGTTGCATTCCAAGGTTTTAAAATTTTGCCTTAATGCAAGTGCATATAGTTTGCATTTTTGCATTTTAAATCATTTCAAAACATTTGAAAACTGCATTTTCCTTTAGTATTTAGGTCATACAAACTAAAAAGCATCAAAACCAATTAAATTTTTTTGAAAATTTTGAAAAAAACCCTAACTGGGACTAATTCGCCATTCTGGGTGACTGTCCCTGTCCACATTTTTCACTATCTATTGCAAAGTCGAAAACCTCATTTTTTGTGCTTCCTAAGGCTCCTAGTACCATATACTATAAGTCTGGAAACTTTTGAGAATATATGTTTTATGCATTTAGATCAAAAACATCAATTTAGGGTAGTCATTTTTGAAATCATTTCAATTATGAGCATTTTTGCATCTTAAATCATTGAAAATTTCTGAAATTTTTCTTTTGCATCTTAGGTATACATCATACATCACAATAAACATCCAAATCCATAAAAAAAATCTCAAAAATCTCAAAAAAATCCCTACTGGGACTAATTCGCCACCTTGGGCGACTTAGTCCCTGTTTAGCCCTGAAACTGCCTTTTACAGAGCTAAAAACCATGTTTTTAGGCTTTTGTTTGCTGCCATCAACTACTTGTATCAGTTGTATGAGTTTTTGTAACATGCATTTCATTAGAACTAGTCTAAATTAGCTCGTTTCATGCATTGTTTAATTTCAAATTTATATTTCCCACATTTCATCTTTCAAGTTGATGCATAATGTAATCAGAAAATTACCTTATTTTACATCTGCAAATTGCATTTAAACATTTCATTTTAAGTCATTGAATTGCACTTTTCCATGATAGCATGTTTTCTTTCAAGAGATGGGGTTTTTATTTTGTTAAAAATGGATTGCATAAATACAATATCCCCTCTTATGAGTTCAATTTCAATTACAACAATGAGGTATTTAAGAAACATGATCAAACCATTGACACAATCCTTAATATTACATTTCCCATTGGTGATAATGGTAGTGTAGACAATCATAACGATCATACTTGTTCTTCTCCCGATACCTCTCCTATTAGTGACGAAGGTATCTTGGTGAAGGAAGATACAAGCATTGAGGGTCTTGTTTGTCCATCTCCTCATTCCCATTTAGAAGATGTTAGACAACAAGAGGATGAGATCATAGAAACATTCCTAAACATCACCTTACCTAGTCTCTCTAACCATGACAATCAAACTTGTTCTTCTTCTAATATCCCTCCTCGATACCACGAGGATAGGTTGGTGTTAGTAGATATACCTATTGAACGTCATGAGAATCTTGATCCTCCTTTCCCTAATGCTCCTACCATTTGGGACAATCTATTTGAAAATCATAGTGGTCCTTCTCTTGCTGCCTCCCCCACTTGTGATGAAGCTACTTTACAAACTTCAACCTTGGATGAGCATATTGCAAGCTCTCCTATTAGGGTAGACAATATGAAACAAGAGAATCAAACCTTAGACGGAAAATCAAATAGAGTCTTCTCCTAATTTCCCCACTATCGATAAACAAGAAAGTTCAACCATTGATCATTCCCCTACTTGTGATGCAATTATTTTAGAAGAACTAATCCATTTGATCCATAGTTCTAAAAACTCTCCTTCTAGGGAGAATATCATGGTGCTAGCAAATGGCAACAACACTAATGATAAAAAGGTGATTCTTGATTGCCCTTTATTAGAGATACATCAAACCAAGACTGTTGAGGTTATGAATGTGCAAGTGTCCATTAGATCCCCCTCAGTCAATGGCCCTCATACATACCTCATGGGACATCCTAAGAATCCCCTCATTCTTTACCCACCTTCACAAAAACAACACACTCAAAACCAACCTGAACTCATCCTTTATCCACCATCACATAAACCTCCACCTCCACCTAAACCCGAGTTTACCTTTTATCCACATGTACGCATGATGTTTTTTCTCACACACATTACACTCACAACAATTTGTGACCGCCACAACCCACCCCAACACCATTACCTTTGCCTAATCCCATTTTTCCTAGTGCTCCTCGATTAACTCCTAGGGAGCATGATCTTGTTGACCAACTTAAGAATACTCTTGCCAAGATATCCCTTTGGGACCTTCTTCATAATTCACCTACCTATCACACTATGCTCCAAATGTCCTTACAACAAATTCCTATCCCTTCTAATGTGCAACCAAATGACATAGAAGCCCTCATTCAAGGATTGAATGCTGACATTGTTTTTCACCAAAGTAAACTCCCCCCTTTGCAAGTGCAAAAACAAAATGAATCTTTCATAATCCTATCTCAATACAAAAGAATAGGGATAAAGTGAACCCTTTTTGACAATGGCTCATCCCTTAATGTGTGTAGTGTAAATATTTTGGATAGGCTGCATGTGGACAAATCATAAATTCAACCTGATTCCTTGTCTATCTAGGGATTTGACAATGTAGGCAAACAACCACTTGGTGTGATCACTTTGCCTCTTAAAGTTGGGGAGGTTACATTGGATACACCAATTCATGTTATTCCTAACAATCTTTCCTATAATATCACTTTAGATAGACCATGGATTCATGCAATGAATGGTGTGCCTTCCACTCTTCATCATAAAATGAAATACATCTACAACAACAAAGTATACACACTTGACGTTGATCCTGAGCCTTATAGTGTCCTACAACTTGAGAAAAACACAGAAAATCCCTTGAACACATCCACATCCACTACAAAATGGAACCCATACAAGAGAACAACTAACTAGACGATGATTGGGGTTCCTTAAACTTCACACCAACACTCATAGGCGAGTACAATATCATAAACAAAGATTCCAATAAGGCACATGAAAAATCAATCATGTCAACACAAAACTCGGAAGACCCTTTGAAAGCATCCACCTCAACCACTTTCGACCAAAACATAATAAACTACACAACAACCTTTGACGAACACAACAACGAACAACCACCCGATTCAAAAGCAATGAAAAAGCTTTATGGCAAAGGTTATGAACTTATTAAACAACTTGGCTATAGTGGAAAATGATGTGGTGCTAATGAACAAGGTATCCGCAACCCTATCGATCCTATCACACAAAAAACAACTCATGGTCTTGGTTATTGTCCTTCGATAGAAATCACCAAGCCTTCACTCAACATCAACACTATTACAAAACATCCTTCTACAACAATAGACACTAGTGGTCTTGAAATTCATCCTTTGCAAAACATGAAACAAACAATGTTCTCTTTGCTTAATGTCAATGTCATCTCACAAAACACTCGTGAATTGAATTCGTTAGATTTTACACCCTCTTTCCAAGGAGCGAACAAAATATCACAATCTAAAGAGTCTTGTGTAGGTATGACAACTAATACTAAACAAGATGTATCTTTTACACAAACTACAGGACCACCTTCTACCATTGATCAAGAGGGTATCTCATCAAGACTTCTCCAAGATCAAGTTTGATCACCCTTCTTCTGAGAACTAGAAAGAAATTTTATTATAAGAATTCCTTTTGCACCTGTCATAGAGTTCATGACCATTCCACTAATGAATGTAAGGCTTTGAGTAGTAAAATCCATCATTTTCAGGAATTTTTTATTCTTCCTTCTATGGGGGCACCTACTTCCTCTACTTGATACCGATTTTCACTCTAGCATGCATCTCATTAATCATTTCGGCTCACCCTTGTTCTGCACTCAGTGGGGGCAAGGGGTTAGATAGCCTTGTCCTCGTATGTCACTTTTCGGTGTCTCTTTCGACTCACCGTTCACCTTTCATGAACATATAAGAGAAAGATTGGGATGTGGACGACATGCCTTAAGTCGGCTTGCACTTAACATACTACCTTTTTCATGACGTAGCTTATCGAAAACATATGACTTGGCATAGGGATTTCTGAATAAGCTCGCATGTATTCTTCTTCTACTTTAAAGAATTTCTCATAGTAATGGTGTTAGCAACTGCTTTAAAGTGGGGGCACACATCGACACTCACATTTCATTGTGCAATTTTATTTTTCTTGTGATTTCCTCTCTTGGAAACATTAGGTACAATGTTGCCTAGGATGAGACCTTGCACTTGTCCTCTCTTGGAAACAAGATGATACCATTTGCACTTATCCTCTCTTGGAGACATTAAGCATGATGTTCCCTAAGATGAGACCTTGCACGAACAAAGCAAAATCCCCTTTAACAAAATCTTTACATGGCATTCAAAAGAATTTACAAAAAAAAAACATTTTCATTGTGGTGCCTTATTAAAGTTATCAGGAGGTATTAAATTTGGTATGATTTGAGCAGGAAGCCCATTCTGAGGCATGAATTTTCCCCATAGCCACCTGTGTGTATGTGAGCACATATTGGCCATATGTGTCTCATCTTTTAGGGCTTTCTCACCCTACGGAAAACCAGAAGTTTTGTGGCCCTAGAGTGAGTATGTTGTGGATTTCTCACCCTGCAGACAACTAGAAGTTTCGTGGCCCTAAAGTGAGTATACATTTTTTTTTTCAAAAAAATAGCTTAGATCTAATCCACAATGTGTTAGACAAATGGTTGAAGCCCTGATCCACCTCATTTTCATTTCTCTTCCTCCTAGTTCTTGCCATTGCATGATCATGTATCTTGTCTTGCTACATATTATAAACCTTGTGTATGTCCTCTTGCACTTATGTTGGTGTGACTTAGGATCTTGGATCTTGGGGGCTTGTGTAACCTCCTTTGATCTTTTTCATTCTTTGTCATCCACATTGGTACGATTGGAGTCCTCTTGAATGGATACTTTAGCATGAGTTTGAAGCAAGTTCATCCTCTCACTAAAGTGGGAGCTTAATGTGTCACCAAAAATTGTATACTTTGCTTGATATGGGAACAATTGATGATAAATTAGACTTAATAAGGCCTTGATTTAGTGTTGTGAGGTGTTTCACACATCCACATTAGGTCTTGGGCCCTTGCAAATTGAATAAAATGCATATAATGATGTCTTGTAAAGGTGTTTGTAAGGTGTTGTAACATATCTTCACACTTTTCTAAGACCATAGTATCATAATTCACCTAAATAACCTTACCAAGACCTATTTCAAAGTGTTGTAAAGTCTTGTAACAAACTTTCACACTTTCCTAGGCTTGTCATCAATATTTACACATTTCTTATGCTTTAAATGGTCCCTTTATACACTTACAAGCCTTATTTAAGTGTCTTGTTGAAGAAGGACCTGATAAAAATTATTTAAATTATCATAATTCCCAACATCCACTTAAAAATTCCCAAGTGGACTAAGTCACCATTGGTGGCGACTTAGTCCCATTTGGCTCAAAAATAAAAATAAATTTAAATTTCTTTTGGGTTTTTATTCCTTAATACCTTTGGTCGGCCTATGATGAGGTATTTTTAGGAATTAGGGCATAATTGTGTATAAATATAGGGTTTTCCCTCTCATTTGACCTAATTCATTCACTCCTCTTTCTTTCATCATTCTTCTCAAGCAAGCTAGGACATCAAGATTGCTCTCTAAGGTATTCAAAGGCTGAATCAACATCCATTGTTGCAAAAAAATCAAGATTAATCATCATGGAAAGGTACTAACTCCATTGTTTCATGCTTCACTACATTCTTTCTCCATTTTTGTTTAATTACCTAAAAGGGGTTTGACCAAGGCAAACCCCCATGCCTTAACATCCAACATTTATTTCTCTCTTTGTGTGATTTACAGGTCTTATTTGCATATTTATCAAAAGAATAGGATTGGAAATATTGTCACAACAAATTTTCAAAGCCCTTCAAGGTTGTAAAAACCCTAAAAGAGGCTTGGAGAACACCTATAGGCCGAGTTCTGCAGTTCCAAATCTAGAAAATTACTAGGAGCAGAAGTGCAGGTCGAGGTCTCTAGATCCCCCTTTCAAATCTTCAGAAAAGACAAAGTGGACACTTCCCCCAGTTGTGGCAACTTAGTCCCACTATGCTTATTTTTTCAAAGATCTTTGCAGATTCGAACACCCATTTGGTTGAAACAGGCCTCGGTGCATTTTTCTAGAATTTTCCTGAAATTGGACCAAGTTGCCCAGTTTGGCACAAGTGTCTCGCCAGGTTTAAAAATCAATATTTCCAGAATTTCAGAGTTGCTTCAAGTCTGCAACACACTTCTAGGTGCACACCTTTTGTTTTGCAGTCTTCTATTTAGTTTTGTTTGCATTTCTAGGTCATTTATCACATGTTTGCATATCACAATGTGTTTTCCATCACTTCACATTTCTTAGATTTAGCATCAATAAGTCATTCATTTTATCAGTTTATTGCATTGAACATCATAATTAGGCATATTCCATCCCTCATTACGTTAATCTTGAGTGTATACATTAGCATTTTGGACCCAATTCCTCTCCTTTTAAGTGAAAAACCTAGTAGTGTTAGAGGCAACCTTGGGTAATCCAAAATCTTTGGGACTCGAATAGATCGATGAGAGGTTTGGGGTTTTCTCATTGATGGCCCAGTATGGTAACTGTTGAGTGACAATTTTTCTGCTATTACAAATGGGAATTGAATTGGTATGTTTCCTGCATGGGTCTGGTGATGAAGATTGATTGGAATTCTCTAAAAAGAAAAATGCTATAATGTGTAATGCATTGTAATAGTGTTTTTGGAGTTGAGTTGTGAGTCTGATGAGAGAGAATGAGATTGATCTAAGGAATTTTAATGCTGCCTGTATTGAGAGTGTGAATAGAAATATGAGAGAAACAAACTATAACTATGTATGTGGACTTTGTTCACTGTAATACAAAGTGTTTTTTCTTGGTGTGGTGGGTTTTTCTCCTAAAAGGGTTTTCCCACGTTAAAACTGGTGTTCATTCTGTGGTTATGTTAAAAAAAAAATTGATATGTTTTTTGCTAATGTGCATCTTTAATGAACTATAATTCAAAATTGAACCATATGTTTGCATTCTCTTCTTAGAATTAGCATTAGGAAAGTGTTTTCACACCTCTACTTTCCTTGCAATCCTCATGCCAAAACTAGTGTCAACATCTAGTAAGCAATGGTTGCCAGGCTTTATCTCATAAAATGGTTTGTTTTGGTAGGTAGCTGAATTTTATGTGTGGCACTAATGTAGTTGGGATGGCAAAGTAGCCTATTTTTTTGACTTTTAGATTTTAGTTTAGGAAGAGTTGGTTCTTGGGTGTAGCGTCAAGAACAAGTAGACAAAAAACTTGATTGGTACAACAAGAATATGGTTGAAAAAAATAGTTGTAATTCCTTATTTGTGGGGATGAGATCCCTCTTTTGTGATCTCACCTGGTGCTGGCCAGGCTGAATTTTAGCATCTTTATTAAACGCACCTCTTACCTATCCAAAAAAATATTAAATATACAATTATAAATTTAATATAATTTATATTCATAATACTATTAAATTATTAAGACACAAATTAAAAATTGAAACAAATATGTTATTTTTATTATATTTATTTGAATTTAAAACTATTTATTGATATTTTTTTTGAAAATTATATAAGTTAAATTATTAAAAACAATTTAAAAAATAATTATCGTTGCATGTTTATGTTTTGATTTCTTATAATACATTAAATAATTATAATTATAAAAATATTACTATTAATAAATGCTTGTAGCTACACTTTTGTTCCATTAATATCGTACAATTTATAAATTATAATAATTAATATTAAGGTAGGCATGCTACTCCTACAGTATAAACATGCAATTTATTCATTACTAAGAGATTATGTATACACTTATGTTCTGATACATTTAAGGAACCATCTTCAAATAAGAAAATTCATTAGTCTTAGTGAGTCATGTCCATCTAAAAAAATTATTATCAAAACTTACATTTAATTATACTAGATAATTGACAAAACTTACATCTAATTTTATTCATCTTAGAAAAACTTACATTTTTTTTTTGCTTGGTAATTAGAGTTTATATTATTCAATAGTAAAATCAGAGTACATTGTTATTTTCAAGAAAAACCACCTACCACCCAAAAATCCACCTATGAATATAACCATTTTTTCAGGATTAAGCAATTAACATACATACCACCCTACGCTAATCCTTTATTCATCTAATTCAAGCTCAAAAAAGAACTCAAACTTACATTCAAAACATTATCATAGAACAAAACCAACCACCCTGCATTAAAAGACTATTTAGGTACACTGCATCCCAAGTAGGGCTAGACCCCCAAAATTCAAATGAGATAGACAGAACACAATTGAAGTACCATTAAAGAACAAAGAGAAATACTAATTGACTTAGAGCAAGCTACCCGAATCTGCTCCGCCCTCTAGCACTCCCATCGCCTTCCTCTTCCGAGGACAAAGCTCTTTGCTTTCCATACATTTGGCTTCTACCTTAGCCTGAGCAAGCAATGCTTCCACCTCCATCAATTGCACAAAGACTTTCAACACCTCCCAACCGTGCCTAGCCTCCTCTCTATGACGAGCTTTGAATCTCCCTTCTGACCACCGCACAAACGAAATGCATTTCTCAAACACTTCATGTTTTCCATTTTCAATCCCTTCACGAACATAAAAACCTTCAGCCGGGATTTCCCACTCTAGAATTGAGTCCATTCCATCCAAAAAATCTTTATTCTCAATTGCTTCCATAAACCCCTTCACCGTTTCCACTGACTCCCCCAAATCCAAACACCACACCATTATTAAGGAATAAACATCCATGTTTGTTCAGTACATGTGTCTTAAATCCCCAAAAACATTACCCAAAATCAACTGTACACATTTCACCAACCTCTCATCTTTATACAAAAACGTACCCTTTAATCTCCTTTCTGTCACTTCGTCGAAGAATGGGCATAATTGTCTCATTGTCCAAAGTGTAAAATTTTCCTCCATTGAATCTTTGTTACAACAATGTTGCCACCCAACTTCGCACCTTCTCAAATCCTTTTTGTCCACGAAAAGCTCAAACGAACAATTGAGAAATGAGGGCAAAAAGACTTTAAACAAAATTAACACTACACATTCGGCCATAAATGCAGATTTTACTAAAAGCACCGCCACCCATCTCCACACCATTTTTCCGATCACTTCAGCCACTTCAATCTATCAATAATTCTTCCCATTAATGTTGTGTACTTGCCATCATTCAATGAACCAACTCCTCTAAATAAACTTGCCTTAAATCTTCAGTCCTCATCTCATCGACCTCTCTAAAGGTTAGAGCCCATTTCAAAAGGGTGCTAGCTTCCACATTCCTAGATCTCTTTACATGACCAACAAGGAAGTCATCAAAGGATGCTAATTCCTCCACAATTTTAGCAATTATATTTTGTAGATGTCATGCATCAATGCTCCCCTTCATCACTGCCTGGATGATTATGAGAGAGTCACCTTCTAGATGAATTTTTGAAGCCCCCAATTTCTTGCCAAATCTAATAGTCGTTAATGCTGCTAAGGCTTCAACTACGTTGTTTGTCCCAACCTCCAACTTCTTCACCCCCAAGGCCAATACATTCCCTTTCCAATCACGAACGATGAAACCTACCCCAGACGGTCCAAGGTTCCCTTTAGAGACACCATCAAAATTTAATTTCCACCATCCCTCCATTTGTTTTTCCCAAGCAACCTCCACTGGCACCTTTGAAGCTGAATTAACCCAGCCATGCCCCTTAATGGGCAACTTACATTTATTTTTTATTATATCTAAAATATTATAATTATAATACTATAAAGACAAGTACTAGCCACTACATGGCACTTGTTTATGTGGAAATTATTAAGCTATCATATATATTTAGTGTGTTTATTATTATTTTTAGTGAAGTTATTTTTAATTAATTTCACAATTAACTTAACAAACTCCTAATTTTTTTAAGAAATGGAGCAAGTGGGAGGTTTGAGCGGGAGAAGGAGTGGTAGTGTAGATTTGAACTCAACCAAGGAAGTGAGTGGTGATTTTGATGATGATCCATATGGGGTTTGGTCTCTGGCAAATCCTCTTTGTTCCCAGGCATTAGGAGTTGGAGGTCGGGCCTTTCTTTTGGCTATTCATGGGGTCTTTGATAGGTTTGGCGCTACTTTGTTTGGAGCAGTGCGTGAGGAGTGGCCTTGGTTGTACCTTTCTCTAGTGTTTTTGGGCTCTGCTAGATTTTCGGCCTTTGCTTCCTAGCGTGGGGCTTCTTTGGCCTCGTTTCTATTGTCAAGGCTCTAGTTTGTTCTTTTTTCTATGATTTCCCATGATGGCTTCATGGGGAAGAGTGTAGTGGTGGTTGCGGTTGTCTTTGAGGTCTTCATGTTTTTTTTTGTGTCGTGGTCTTCATTGGAGCTTCTTCTATGTGGCATGTGTTGGTTTTGCTATTGCTGCCCTCTGTTCGTTGGTGGGGAATGGAGTGGTTTGTGGCATGGCTTATGGAGGATTCCTTTTTCCTTCTTTTTCTTGTGTGGCTTATGGGTGGTTTTTGTGGGTTGGGCTTGTGCCTCTTTTGTTGCCTAGTGCTACTTTTTATTTTTTGGGTTTTTCTTTTGTTGGTGGAGATCTTGGGTTTCCTCTATGGTTTTAGCTGGAGTATAGGCAACATAGTTTTTTCTTGGCTTTTGTTTCAACGTTTAGTTGTGCTCCTTTGGTGTGTGATGCTTATTATTCTATTGGGGGTTGTTGTCTTCTCTATGTTTGCTAGCTCTCTGCTTGTTGGTTTGAGAGCTTTTTCTTTTGTGTTGGGCCCCTTCTAGGTTTTGGCAATTTTGTTGTTGCTAGGGCTGGTGGTTTTCTGGTTTGAGTTGGCCTACTTTGGGTCATTTTTTTGGTATCCCTCTTGGGTTGTCTTGTTCTTGTTGTGGAAGAGGGTCCTAATTTATTTTTGTAGGCATTGTTTGGCATCTTATTGGACCTTTGTGCCTTTCTATTTGAGGCATGTTGTTTGCGAGTGTTGGTCTCTTACCAGGTTCTGCCTAAGGGTGGTATGGCTGCTTGTTTTGCCACTGCATTGGCTTTCTTCTCAGAACCTATGGAGGTGGATTCAGATCCTATGGAGGTGGAGTTGGGAGGCGATTATCTTTGGATTCCTTAGTTGTTGACCCTTTTTGAGGTGGACACTTCTCCTTTGGAGGTGGAGGTTGAGGGTGCTAGAGTTTTAAGGTGGTAGTGGACTTGTTGGTCATGACATTCTCTCCAATAGAGGGGAGATCCCTCCTTTTGACATGGAGATGGAGTTTACTTCTTGGTTCGAATGGTTGCCTTGTTGCTCCTTCCTGCTCTCTATGAGTGGATGTTTTGTTGTTGACTAGATTTTACAGGTTGTTGGATGCCTGGTTGATTCTAATGGTTCTCTTTTGGGTTCAAGGTCCCTGAAAAACCTGGTTAAGAGTTTAAGGTCCCTTCAAATCCTTTGGGTTTAAGGTCCCAGGTAAAACTTGATTATATTTGGTTATGGGCTCTTGGCCCCTGTAATTCCTTTGTGCAACTAGTTTTGTCTTGCTATATTTTTAGTGCTGCTGTTGATGGGCTACTGATGGTATTTGGTTTATCTTTGATGCAACATGATTTTCTTGGATAGGGTTTCAGGTCGCTTCAAAAATGTTATGTAATGGGTTTCGGGTCCCATCAAAACTTGTTTTTCCCCTAATAAAAAACAAACTCCTAAATTTTCTAGATAATTTACTCATTAAGTTGTCTTCTAATTATGAAAATTTATTGTCTATTAATATGAATTCCACTATCTAATTTAAATATATTTTTTATTTTTATAAAATGTATTTGTTATTATGTGTTTATTTTATTTTATTTTATTTATTTCAAATAAAATATGTTAATTTTAAAACTAAGTGTACAAAAAAGGCCTTCACTAAAGTATTCTAATAAATAATAATAATTTAACTATACTAATAATAAAATTTGCATTAAATTATTAATTATTTTTTCGTGGTGGCCATAAATTTGACAAACATGGTTTTATAGATGATATAGATTTGATTGTTGGCTATTTCTATTAGAAAATAGAAAGATTCCTCATGTTGGCCACTTTATGCAATAGATGATACCAATTTCTTGGTTGTTTACTCTCAAACACTAGTCATGTAACTCGTAAGCATATTCTCTATCAATTTTTTATTAATTTTACTTTTGCAATTGTTATTATATACAATACAAAGAATAAATATTAAACTAGTTGAAACAATTGAATTCAAAGTAAAATCCAAGGTTAGAAAGTATCACAATATAAAATAAAATATTTTATATTAGTATGTTATTTTAAATATATTTGTCTAAGATATCAATCTTGAGTTATTTTATTTGCTTAAAAAAATTCTTATAAGTTAAATTATAGAACCATTTTATTTACTTGCATAAGCTATTAGTTTGAAAACTAAATAGGAAGAAAATTGAAATGAAAAGTCCTAAACAGATCAAAGTAAACTTCAGATAGATCTCACAAAGGAATTGAAAATAAGATAGCAATGCAAACATTCATCTATTGTAAATTCAATTTTCTCTAAGTGATTGGTTGGAATGTGGATGCTCTTGCACAAAAGGTACCTATTTTGAAAAAATATAGTTAGCAAAGATGAGTGGATGAAATGGATGAGAGTGTGTCTCAATTTATAATTTTTGGGAGCGATAATTGATGGTGGAGATCTGATGGAGAGATCAATGGTGGAGGATGAATTGCAGGAATTCCCTAGGATTAAGGAGAAAATGGAAAGTTGTGCTAGATGTTATTGGAATGTGAAGGGATATGATACATTTACTAAAATTATTAAGTAGTTGCAATCATGAAGGATGTGGGAGACAAGTGTACTTAGGACCCCTTTACTCTTGGAAGTTGGTGTAGAGAATATAGCCACAATTAAATAATATTATTATTTAATTATTTTAGTCATGTGTGAGGTGGAAAATAGGTCTAAATAATAATAAAATTATTTATTTATGTGAGATGGAAAAGGAACTAATTAATTAAATAATAAAATTATTTAATTAAGTGGGGGACATAAGGTGAAGGGAATTTTACTAGGTGATGTATTATTTAGTTGATTAGGATAAGGGTATACTAGGAAAATATTTAGGTGTCTATATTTTGCTTCTCTTTGATAAAATATTATGAATAAGTGGCATTGTGTCAAAGAAGAATAAAAAATAAGATGGAATGGAGCTTTAACAATAAGTTGCCATGATTGCTCAAGGAAAATGATGGAAGTGATTCCACCTCAAGAGAGTTTTTAGGGAAAATGGATCTCATGAGGTCTCTTGAATAGACAAAAGATGACAAGAAAATGTGCCATGATAGATCAAATATTACTTGAGAGAAATAATATTGGGATGATGTACATGTCATGGATGTAGAACTAATGATAGATGAGGATTGGACATATTAGCAAGGACCCACAATAGGAGGAAATGCACTATCTAAAATTTTGAATCAAGTACCAAGAAAAAGGTAGTATGTGACTTATAAGAGGCCTTTGTGGTATACTACAACGAACCCCTACCCTCCGATTAAATCAAAATAGGCATTAAAGAGTCACCTAGAATACAACATTTGAAGACTATTGTGTCAATAGTGAATTTTTCAAAACACTTGCATTTTCCCTAGGAAAAATAAAAATCAAACACAAGACAAGATCCCAACTAGTAAAGAAGCAGCCCAACTGCAAGAACCTGAATTTTTGCACAAAGGTGAAAGAGAGATTAAAATAAATGTAACTAGTTCACAATCAAGGAGTTTAATTGGGTAAGTTAAATCATAATCTCTATTACAAAAAATGCATTCAAATTATACAACCTTTAGCACAATTAATGAAGTGTTTGTGTCAATCCCCTTTCTCACACACAATTATTTAGATCTTGGAAGGCATTGCAAGGTGAGGCATAAATAGTTTCCCATGGGTCCTTAGGCCATTATCAATTCCATATTGAAGAAGACAATATCCAAGACCACCTTTAGAATAGAGTGGGGATGTTTTTCCTATCGTATGGTTCCTTTGATCTAAAAAATGCATCAATCATATCCTCACGGATCATAATAAAATTGTAGACACCTGAAATTGTCCTAGTCTACAAGTAACACCTTATTACTAATTTTCAATCTTAAAGTTTAATCTTGGCCCTTCCTTCAATTTGGTTTTCTATAAAGGAGACCTCCCCCTTTCATTTCAACCCTACAACCACTATCTTTGATATTTTATTGTCACTATCATTAGGCTTATTCTTGGATACTACAAATATGAGGGTAAGCAAGCATATAAAGAAAAATGGAGAAGAGCAATGAAGGTGATTCAACTATGGCATGGGAATTATGGTAATATTTCTTTATTGTTTATGTTTCTATGTTCATTTGTACTTCATTATTGGATTAGGGTCTTTAGGGCTTGATTTTTAGGTAGTTTTGGTTGATACTATTGATTCATGCTTCACACCTAGATTTTACCCTATCCTACATTGGTGTACCTGACATGAACTAACCAGATTTGAAGAAATTTATGAGAAATTTTGAGTTTTTAGGTTTGTGACACATTTGAAAGGAAGAGCAACGCATTCACATGACAATATGACACAATCATAGTATGAAGTGATGCATTTGCTAAACGACAAGACACATACATAGTTTTTTGTGCCACATTTGTTGCACATAGCACCATATTTGTTCATTTTAGGCCAAAGTCATCAAATTTCTCTATTTTTATGGTTTTTTGTCATTATTTTGGGTTTCTGGTTTTAATTCTCACATCTTGACAGATTTCTTGCATCATTTCTATCACTATATACAAAGTGTAAGAGATAATTTAAGGAATGTGGTTGAGAATGTAAGGGAATGTTGGTGAGGCTCTAAGAGGGGTAAATGCCCTTGTAAGAGACAAGATGGCATGTAAGAATTGAATTCCTTTGTAAGAGGCATTAAAGGTATTTGTAAGAGGCAATTAAAGCCTTTGGAGGGAAAGTCAACAAGTGGGTTGTTGAGAGAATATTTCCATGGAATATCCATTTGTGAGGAAAATGCTCATTTATTTAATTAGAAGAAATTAATCTCATGTGCAAGGGGGGTTAATAAATCATAGGTTTGTTTAACCAATGTGGAGTTAAAAGCTAGAGGATTTGCTAATGAAGATTAGCAAGTAGTTTATGGTTAATTAATTTAGAATTAATTAGCTTAGGTGGGTTAGGGGTTTGTGACATTTAATTAAATAGTTGGATTTATTTAATTAAATGAGAAGACATAGGGGTTTCAATTAAATAGTTTGATTTATTTAATTAAATGAGATGAAAATTAGTGAGAAGAGGATGAATTAACCTGATAAATTTAATTATTTGATTAATACGAAAAAGTGATGAATTTAATTAAACAATACAGATTATTTAATTAAATAATTAGAATATAGTTGATTTAGGAAGAAATGATGTTAGTAATCAGATCTTCAGATGCATAATATCAATCGAGACTTATTTGTGTGTCTACACAAAGGATCCTCATGATGAGAAACAATACTAACACCTATCCTTGAATATACCCTTAATATGCCACCTCCTTTATCACACATCACAAATAGACCTTGGTCTTCATGAAATACAAATGCGATGTATTGAACTTATGCTATGTCCATGTTAGATTTCCTCCTTTCCACCATAGTCGTAGATCTCAAATATCACACATAGTACTTCTTCATACAACTCCCTCATTCAAATTTTTTATGCATAGATTTCATAAGATGCAAATATATGGCAGTCCTTTGACACCAATGACAAACTAATTAGCACTCAATCCCATCCTAGTCACCAAACCCTCATCAATAAAATTGTGGGTAACCCCACTATTAATCAAGATTGTCACTCTATGTCCCTATAAGAGCCCTCTAATTGAAAAGGATGATACTTGGATGCCCCTAAAAGAGTGGCAAGTGTGCCTCTGATGGCTCATCTCAACCATTGAACTATCATGTACCACCTCATCAATCACATCTATGGGCTCGTGTTTTTCTACCTTTGAATCCTCATCAGGCATCACCTCTATATAGTGTACATGTCCTTTTCCCAAACATATAGGACCTAGCTCTTATGGCTCTCTACAAGAAAAGCATAAGTTTTTCCCTTGAAGCTCATTTTGGACTCTTTCATCCTGCTTGGCTTAGTAGATGGTGTCTTAAGTTGAAGGAAAACCTTATGAAAGAGTTTCTTATGTTGTCTTGATGGTGTACACTTATTGTAGAACTTGTTCTTATTCACTGAATCCTTAAAATTTAGCACTCTCTTATTGGCATCTTGTAGGGATACGAGATTATAAGCCTTGACCAAACTCCTAAGTGGCTTGACTAGTCCCTCTACAAATAAAACAATGAGTCTCCTCTCGATCACATCTACAACCATAACTGACACTCACTGGAATTGCACTACATACTCATCCACCATGCCATGCTATATATATCAAAGCGAGTAAAGAGTAGATAGGAGAATATAGCAGGAAATCATTTTGAATAAGCACTTCTAGAATGAACTGTAAAATCTTTTGAGACAATTTAATAGAGAAGAAATTATAATCTGGTGGCCAAAATTTTGGTTTTCAATTGTTTATTGATATTAATTCGTAGATGTTATCTTACTATCTCCAGAGTGGTCTTCCCTTGTTATTTAAATCACTATATCAAGCATATATATGATCTATCAAGACACACGTGTTGCCTCTGTGTAATTCATTTTGATTGGTTTCTGCAACTTAGAAATAATTAAACTTCTTTTAAGTGACTCTATTTTAATTGGTTTCTTTAAAGAATTAAAATCCTTTTAAAAATATCATCTTGATTGGTTTCCTTCAAGCAAGAATTAAAATCCTTTCAAACATCATAGTAACCTGGGGAGATATCATTGGGATTAGTAAGAAAATCCTGGTAACTGATAACCTTACACGTTTATAAAAGGTATAAACATTTGAAAGTGCCAAATTTTTTGAGTTAAGCCAATAAGGAGGATACACATATCATACGCATCTTAACTCCATTGCCCAATAGGATAAGACACTGGTCAATTTCATTTAAAACTACATTCCATAAAACTTCATTCATACCTTTCAGTTTTCAATTTGTTTGGGTAGAAAATAGGGTTCACCAAAATGAATCAACAAGATGATCAACCACTTAGTTTTCCACCACAAAAAAAATGCAATTATGAGAGCCAAAAGATGCAAATAACAATTAGAAATGATACCTAATTGTTATAGAAACTATAAGGGAAGTTTGGACAACTTGCAATAGAAAATGGTGTAGTGGTAGCAAGATGGTGTAGAATGTAGATCAAGAGTGAATAGAAGTGATAAAGAATAGAATAGAGAGTGAATAAAGATCAAATGAATTGCAAGAATCAAGTTCAAAGTGTTTTTGGGGGGTAAGAGGACACTTTTAGGCAGTTAATATTTGAAGGGGGCATTACAATTCACAGGGTGGTAGAGAATGTAATGCCTCCAATGTCTATTGAGCCAATAATCTGACAAGGATGTTCACACAGAGCACAAACATCTACACAACATGAAAGCATCCTAGAAAAAATTCTCTCTACTGACAAAAAATTCCAACTTAGGCATGTGCGAAAAGCAATGCAAAGTGAAAAGATAATTGATATTCATAATTGCATGTTTACAAAAGGAGACAAAAGCTCCTTATAAATAATTTTACAAGACGATGTTTCTAAAAAGAAACAATCGTGAACTAAAACATAAATCAAAAAGATGCTAAAACAATTAAAGCGCAAACAAAAGTTACTAAAAACTGACTAAGTTAACTAAAGATTGACTAATGAATAATAAAAGAGCTAATATGACCATAAATATTACATTAAATATTTTAATAGCCTCCCTTAATGGTCATTGTACAAACAAAAACTAAGTCTACCCATAATCTTTTGGAAACACATCATTGGTGATTGATAACTAGAGAAGCATTTAACTACCTTGTGATTACCGATCCTTTCTCGCAGAACAACCAAATCTAGACAACGAAACTCGAAAACTATGAGCTTCCTCTGCTTCCAGGTAGTATAAATTTTCCCATTGAACCTATGTGTATTTTCAAACATGACATTAGGGGTTTAATTCTCACATTCCATGGGGTTTAGTTTTAGGGTCATCAGGGGTTTCACAAGGCACAGGGGGATTCTTCCTTTTGGGTCCAACCGAAGCATTCGAGAACAATTTATCAGAGGGATGGTCAGGGGCATCTTGTTCCATAATTCTGACAACCAAAATAGGATTAGGGGGGTAAATGGCCAGATGAAAGTGATACAGACAAAAGATTAGGCCTTGGTAAAGGGGAAATGGTGGTAGTTTGTTGGGGTTCTTGGTGGTCAATTCAAAGGTTTCCTTCACAGAACTTTCTAGAGATGAAAGTAGGAAGAAAGGAAAGCTTATAAGGATTTTGTGATGGAGATGGTTCAACAAGGGTAGATGGTAAAAATAAACACTTTGAATCTCCCCTCCAACATAGTGTACTTCATAATGGCTAGACATACTTGATTCCAAGGCTTTGGCAGAGACTCCCTTTCGAACCCTGTGTGTAACTTTGTTGGTTTCTCATTCCCCCAGTAGAAAGTATGGAGGTTATCCAGATCCTACACTTTAGTGTGTTTTTTCAACTTATGCACCATGCAAGACAGGCCCATGGCCTTGGAAATGACATCCTCATTAATTTCAAAGGATATTCCCCCAATAGTGACTCTCCTCTCATTCCATGAGCTTGCGAACTACGCAGAGAGTTTCTCATCATGCCCCAGAAGGAATTCCATTAGAGGTGCAATGCCTCCCTAATGCAAATGTGTCAAACAAGGGGGTCTCTGTGAAACTCATCACATGAACCTGGCTCCATTTGAACTATTTTGCCACCCATTTTCTCTCTCAACTCATAATTTTTCAAATAGAATAGCACAACTAGCTACTCAGTAATTCAAAATTCCAATGAGAAGAACACACTCCCCAAATATCGACACCACCATACCATAGCAAAAAATATTGCCTAATTAAGGCAATCATATTTTTGCAAGTATTAGTGGTCATTCCCAAAGAGATAATTAGGGCTATGGGACTGAAAAAAATCTTGCTTAAGTACCCTAGAAATAAGCCAAAATCCATCATGATATTAATAGATCATTAATAGCCAAAAATTTGAAGATAGTTTTGGCCTTACACACATTTTCATAAATGTGATTCTAAAATTGGTACATTTGACAAGATAGCTCATGAATACTTTAAAAAGACCATCTACTCCCCGCAATATTTCTAGAACCCCCTCCAATCATCCCCTCACACCCAGGCTCCACCTCATTATGCCAATGCCACATCACCATTAGCCCAAAGGGGTAGTACCAAAATCTAGACTCCTAATCAAACTTATGCCCACACCCCTCCAAATCATCATGCATCGACCCCAACATGATGAGCCTAATGGAGTAGTACCAAAAATTACCTGCAACAAAAGAGATGTTAGATTTCATCATTCCCAGTAGTGATTTTTAGTTTTTTCGCAAGGATAATTCCTTGTATGTTCCTAGGGAGGACCCCCAATCTCCTCCAGCATTTAGTTGGCATCCATGAAGAGCCCAAGTTGGATAAAGAATCAGTCACCTAGTTACCCTCATGGAAAATGTGCGTCAACTTCTTTCCATCAAGTTTGGTGAGAAAAAGGATAATATTCAATAGAATGTCTCTAATGTTCCAACCATGAAAATGATTAAGATTGATGGAATCATTCACTGCCTTAGAGTCTCCTTTAATGTGCAATTTTTTTATGCCACTAGACTGACAGGAATGTTAACACCCTTGAGCAACGCTCTGGCCTCAGTTGTCATGGAAGTCTAAGTTTTGATGCCACCAACATACCCTGCCACCAAGTTGCCTTGTGGGTCTTTAATAATTCTGCCTATGCTTGCCAACCCAGGATTCCCTTTCGCTACACCATCAAAGTTAATTTTTTTCTAGCTAGTATTAGGATTTTTCCAGGCTATAGCAAGTTTAGCCAGACCTTTAGAATTGTCAAAGGCATTGATCTCTAATTTCTTGTTCCAAGAATTAGCCATGTTGATCTCCCACTCGGTAGGAGCCATGTCTGGGGGTTTCCAAACATATAAGGAGACATTATCAAAGATGAGTCTGAGACCAATATTGAATACCTCCTTAGGGATTTTTCCCAAACATCTAAAAATCTTGTTGTTTCTTTCTTTCCACAAACACCAACATAAAATAGGGGAGATTTGTCTCTAGATTTCCATGGGAAAAGGGTGATGACAAGGGCCAACCCAGTTATCAATGAAACTCTTCAGGTCAACATTCAGGGTCTAGTGAATCCCTAATATTTCAAAATCCAAATCCCAAACTTCAGTAGCAAACGAGCAGTGGAGTAACAAATGAGGGACATACTCTTCCTCATTATTACAAAGCATACATCTATTTGGGATTTGAAATCCTCTTTTCCTTAAATTGTCTTGGGTGAGAATCCTATTGTGACAAGTTGTCCACCAAAAGAAATTAATTTTTGGAGTTAGTTGTCTATTCCAAACTTGTTTCCATAATTTGTCCTATTTCCAAACTTGTTGCCATTTTCTTTTTTTCCTCAGTACCGGTCCAAAGGAAGTTCCTTTGGATTCTTTCAAATCTTTCAGCTATAAATCTAGACATAAATCTAGACTGACTAGAACAATAGTGAGGAGTTGCAACTTACCAACATGACTGAGAATAAAACCTTTCCACTCAGCGAGTTTTTTTTTAATTCTTTCAAGAATAGAATTCCAAAAATTAGGAGTGACTTCTTTAATAGTGAGAGGGAGACTAAGGTACACCGAAGGGGGGGAAGCACTCTTACAACCCAGAACAGCTATCACTTTGTCATGCAGATCTTGAGTTCTATTAAGAAAATAAATCATGCTCTTGTGGTAATTTATGCATTGGTCAAAGATAGCAACATAAATATTTAAGCAATTCTTCTATTTCCTTGCTTCCACCATCAAGGCTTTCTTGAAAAGGATGGTACCATCCAAAAACTGTTGTATAGCAGTCAGATCAAGGGTGGTGGTAGGTTTGATCCCTTTAATAAAGTCATCGGTCAATATCTTGGAGACATTCCTGCTTAGGACATCAACAACCATTATGAACAAGTAAGGCGAGAGGGGATCTCCCTGCCTTAAACCTTTACCAACATTAAAAAAAACCTTGAAGAGTCCCATTGACTAAGATAGAGTATTTCACTGTAGAAGTGCATTATGTAATGAGATTCACCACCTTCTGATTAAACCCAAACTTCACTAATACTTTGAGCAAAAAACTCCAAAGGACTTTATCATAAGCTTTTGAGATGTCAAACTTAAAGGCCATACCAACTTAATTACTTATTTCCATGGAGTGTATGATTTCATGTGTGCCAATAGTAGCATCAATAATGTGGTGGCCTAGGACAAATCCCTTTTGACAAGGACTAATCATTTTTTCAAGAAAAGGTTTCATGAGGTTAACTAGAATTTTGGAGAATATCTTGTTGATGGTATTACATAGGTTGATAGGTCAAAATTCAACCATGGTCTTGGGGTATTCATTTTTAGGGATGAGAGCAAGGAAGGTAAGGTTTAGCTATTTTAAGAGTTTACCCAACTTGAAGAAATCCTTGGCAGCAAGACAAGTATCCTCACCCATAATGTCACAATAATCCTAGAAAAGAGCCAAGGGATAACCATATGGTCTTGGGGCCTTGAAAGCCCCCATACTGAAGACAACCACCTTGAATTCCTCAAGAGTGACAACACTAAGGATAGCCTCATTAATTGCATCAATTATCGAATCAGGTATGGGGTCCAATAACAGGTGATCAATAGCATAGTCAGGAATCTCCAAAGGCTTGGATAAGGCAAGTTGGAAATATCTAGAGGCCATAGAACCAATTTGATGTGAAGTAGTAGCTTCAATTCCCAAATCATCTTTCAACTTCTTTATCTAGTTTCTTTTTCAATGTTTGAGGGTCGAGACATGGAATAAGGAAGTGTTGTGATTGCCTTCTTCCAGCCATTGAATTCTGGATTTTTTCTTCTAGAATATTTCCTCTTTTTTGTAACTTTGTCCCATTCAATACGTTCATCCTTCTCTTGTTGACATGTTTTCACACTGACATCCCCCTCCTCCATCCTTTTTGGGTCACCTTAATTTTTTCAGCGATCACCTTTTTTTGGTGGAAAACATCCCCAAACACCAATTTATTCCAACCTTTAACCATGTTTTTAATATACTTAAGTTTGTGGAAGACCCTAAACATGGGGGAGCCATGGATAGGGACATTCCACTAATTAGCAATTTTATTCCTAAATTATGGGTGGGAGTTCCACATTATCTCAAATCGGAAAGGAAAAGGACCAACAACAGAGTGTTCATTCAAAGTAAGCAATAGGGGGTTATGGTTAGAGACCGTTCGGGGAAGCACCAACAAATTGGAGTTAAGAAGAGTTGTCCAATTAGGGGAAAAAGGAAATATGTCCAATATGACTTGGATAAGGTTATCACCCATTCTCCTATTAGTCCAGGTAAATTTTTAGCCTTGTAGGTCAATGTCTACCAGCCCCGTATCACTTAAAAGATCGGTCAGGTCAGCCATACTGTTAGTATATTCCACCAGACCTCCACACTTTTTAGAGGGATATAAAGGGGAGTTGAAATCTCCTACCACTAACCAACATACCCCATTACTATTTTGGATCCATCCATTGATTTCTTTCCAAAGAGTTTTCCTAGCATTCTTTAGGTTGGGGGCATAAATATTTATCAACATCCAAGGAGACCCAGAGTGGGTGAATTGGATACCCAAGTTGTTCCTATTTTTAATATTTCAAGACCCTCAAGTATATTAGGGTTCCACATAAAATTCAACCCCCCCGAAGCCCCATTTGCATAACTAAAGGAGAAGTGAGCATTCAACCAAATGCTTTTAGCTATGGGTTCAAATTTTGTTTTCTTCGTTTTGACTTCTAGTAATAGTAGAACATCAAGCTTGTGCTCCCAAACATAATTCTTTAGAGAAAGCTTCTAATGAGGGATATTTATGCCTGTCACATTCTAGTACAAGACTTTCATTTATACATCTTTTTTTAGGACACTTCTAATGTCCTCTGTTTCCCAAGAACAATCTCTTTGGTTCTCTCTCTATTTCTAGTTTGTCATTGGTTAGGCCTTCTTGGTTTGGTATACACACCCACATCTGCCTTTCTTGGTTTGCCTCTCTTCATTGGGGTTGTCCAACCATATTCTTCATTGGTTTTTCTATGTGACATATCAGCTACAATAGTCTCTTCGGCACTAGAGCCCTCCCCGTCTAGAACAGCTCCAGGTATTTCTCCCTCTTCCATATCCTTAATCAAGCCCAGATTAGCTGGGTGGGAATGATCTCCCAAAACATCCACCTTCAAATCCTCATTGACCATGGATTCACATAAGATACTCTTTGAAGGAGACTCAGCCTTCAAAGGCGTGGGATTGGTGAGCATTGTCATAGCCAAGTTAGATCCAGAAGGAGAGGGTTTGCTTGGTGAAGTCACAACCAAGCTTGAGTTGGGTTTTGCAAAAGGATCAGATTTGGTCAGGGAATCAAAGATCTTAAGGATCTCATTCTTGAAATGGTAGTTATTTATGATTTCATCCACCGAGGGGTCACTTGGGATGGGTTTGTTTGTTACGGTGGACTTGCAGTAAAAAATGAGGTGCCCGGGTTTGTACAAATAAACCACAAATAAAAACCATTATTTAAATTATTTCCTAATCAATCTTTGTTGGCCCAAATTTCTCAAGTCAACCTTCCTCTTCCTTTCTCCCTACTCTTTCCCTTTATTATGCTTAGTCCATTTTTATCTAAAATGAACACCCTCATAAAATAATAGGAACACATGATATGCAATCTCTTGGTTTATAACTACCAACCCTATACTATTTAAGGGAGAGTGATCTAGTCAATACCTTCATTCCTCATAATTTTGGAACTCAACTTCCATCCCTTCTTTCTTCCACTTTTTTTTATTTTTTTTATTAAAAAAATGGCATTAAAGTATTTGAATATATATAATTCTATGTTTTAAGATTGTCTTTCAAGAGTAACATGCAAAAATGCTATCTCTTTTATAAACCTTTTTGCAAGAGTGTAATAATCATATTTTTATGTTGTTGAGAATGAAGTGTACAAACTTGATCAATTTTACAAGACTACCAAGATAAAGTCATGAATGTTGTGATTCTTCAACAATCTAGTGATAAAATCTATAGATATAACTACTTGTCTATGATAAGGAATGTTATGAGGATACAAATACCCAACCAAATGGAAATTTTTTATTTACACTTGTTGACATTCTAGGCATTTTGCAAAAAAATAGTGGCATCCTTCATCATATGCCAAAAATACATCCATTTTAGATCTACAACCAATTTAGTTACTCTTAGATGGGGTAGTTGCACAGAGATGCAGATCGCAAAAGGGAATCTAAGTGGCCACTTTTTTCTAAAATAACAAAACCTGAGCTTAGACAAATATTTTGAAATGCCTACACTCACAATTAAAAGATGTTTTATAAACAATAATTATAACATTTTGATCTAGTTTATAAACTACTAATTTTTTAAATGAAATTCCAAATAGGTCAAAGAAATGAGATCACATTGAATTTCTCCTATTTTTTATGAATAAAATATGGCATAGCATCAATCACACTCCCCCCTCCTTTGTTTGCCATCCCTTCCCTTCACCTCCTTTTCCCCTTACATTTTTAAAGTTAAGAGGTGATTTTTTTTATAATTATTTAATGATATATTTTTATTAATGATTTGATTAATATATATTAGTATTTTTAATGTGTGGATCAAACCATATGAGGTGATTTTTTTTAAGATTGAATGAATGGATCAAAAGATATACTAAAAATATAATTTATTTTTGTGGCATATAAAGATATTAGTAAAAATAAAAATTTAATCCTTAATTTATCTAGATTATAGAAAAATATATATAATTCAAAAGATAAGAACACACTTGATATTATAGTGGTGTTTTCATAGTGAAAAAATTAAGTTGATGAGAAGGAAGGTCAAACTTTCTAAGTTTTGTGTAAAATATAACTCTGGGAGTCCCTCATATAGATCCAAACCTTAGGCTTGAAAATTCAAGCCTTAGGGATGGCACTTTCAATTTTGAATTTAGGAAGCATGATCACATTATATTTTCATTACATCATGCATTGCTACATGAAGCATTTTTCTTTTAAATTTTTTTTTACATAACTTGACAATGTTATGGCTCAAGTATCACTAAGCCACCATGTGCACTCTTTTAGAGTAGCACAACTATGTTGTGTATAATGCAATCACATTATGGATTAATCTAACTTTATGAGTCACTTCTTTTACCCTTATATTTATGCACTTGATTGATGTTCAGTAGATGAAGCATTATGTGTTTCATTAAGAATTTTATCTTAATCATCATTCAATATTAATGTAAATTCCTCACTGATAGAACATTATCCTATCTTTCTAATCCTAGTAATCATAAATTTCTAGGTTTTTTGCTAAATCATCATACATCAACTAATAAAACTTGTCAGTTTTCTAAAATTACCTAATTAAATCATTCAAATATATCCTTACTTGAGATATATGGTTGTCAATATTTTCTAATGAAACTAATTTTCAATCCCCATACAAACTCATTTTTTTCTCTTATTGAAAATCATCATAATGGGAATGCTCAACCCACATAGTTGATTTTATTTTTTTGAAAATAGTGGAGTAAAAAAATAAACTAACATTCAAGATCCAATTTCATATCATCGAGAAAATATTAACATGTTCCATATTTTAGTCACTGGACGCATGTAAAGGTATCAAATTGGAGATGTAGCTCATTTTATCCATTTAAAATTTGTGCAACTTGAGTTTCATCTCAACATCTAAGATTGTCATAAATAAAAGATTAATCTTTTTATTTCCTAATAAATATTATTCCTTTTAATAATAGAAAATGACCATGTAGATAAATATTGTGTCCAAATTATAGATAGGAGCTTTTGGAATTTGGAAGAGTGGACCTAGTAACATTAGATGAGGTTGCAAGAAAATGAGTACTTTTTGTAATAAAAGTGTTATATAAATTTTAGATTCCAATAGGACCTGTATATTGTATCTCTATAACTATATTTTAAGATTGCAATACCAAAAAAAATCTTGCTAATTATAATGTGTTAATCATTGATCCCTAACAAGTTAGTTAAATCAAAAAGTACAAATGCTAAAACTAATTGCACATTAGACCATCATAACTGTCATTTTCCCATAATTTCTTATATTTGAGGGACTTGAGGCACTTTTCTATCCTAGACTATTGGTGTTACAAAGTTATAACTCATTGTAATAGTATTGTGTTCCTCAAAAGGTCAAAAATTAGGAAGTTGATTAGGCTATTATAAGATGATTTGTGGTGTTGTACATGGACTTATTCTTTTAACTAACCTATTAGGGGTTAGTGAGAAATAATTTATTGTAATTTTAAGAAATTAATGAAGATTTCCATGTTTTCCATGTTCAATTGTTCATGCATTCACTTCATAAGTGTGTTTATGTGCTCTAATTGACATTTTGGTCATTGTTGGTTTATAAGATTTTCAATTGCTCTATCATGTTTATGTTTTCACAACTTAAATGTTTAGCTATGTGACCTTGTCATTTTATAAATTTGAATTATATATTTTTGAGTTGGAAATTTTATTTTTGACCATAGAATTACTCTATTACGGTATTGAGTCAAATTGATTGAACCAAGGTTTGGTGTGTAATGCCTCTCGTGTTGTTACTGTTCTGATACTTTTTCATGTTAAGTTGTGTACTTTGAGACTATGATGGTGGTTGTTCACCATCTTGTTTTGGTTGGTTGACAATTTAGTTTGTTTGGATGATTGTGATACTCTCTTTTCTGATATAGATGATATGATGATACATGGTGTTTGGATTTAACTGGTTATGGTTACCATCTGGATGTAGTACTTATATTGTTATGTAATGGTTTAGTAATTGCTTTATGATATTTATGATGATGTGTTTATTGGTTGGAGTCTGGTGAGAGGACAGTGTAGCATCACTCGTTCATGAATGCCTTGCTATGCTGCGACTTCCTCTCACGGTGTGCTTGTGATTGGATATATATGTTATTTGACGTTTGATTTGATGCAAGATGCAGGTACCGGTAATCGACTTTGTTTGCACTGTCAGGTTTGAGCGTGCCCTATAAGCCCAATGGGTATGATGTGGAAACGAAATTAACAAGAAAGTCCCCCATCCTAGTCTATCACCTCATCATTGTGTTTGACAATGTGGTTCATTTGCTACCCCGTTCTCATTTTGGTATCATTTTGTTTTGATTCATTCATTTTAATTGGTTAATTAATGCATTTTAATTATTTGATATAGTTGTTGTTCATTGTGCGTTGAGTTTATTAATTGTCATTCGATTAATTGGTTTAGTTTAACGACATTTGTAAGTATTATGTGATTTAATCAAAGTATCAAAATTAAATTATCAAACTTTTAAATGAATGTTGTCCATGTATTGTTTTGATTTACGATGTTGAGTATGTGCAGGATCATGATGGGCCAAAAAGTGGCAATATGATGGATATTTGTAGGGTATGTGGTTGACGACTTTTTTTTAACCCAAAATTGATAAAATGAAAAGGGTTTTTAAAGGATATTCTCATCTTTCCACCAATATAAATTATGCTTTACTTTGAATTTAATAAATAATTATTATTCATTTTCTATTTGAATTACGACTAAAGTGTTGATTGATAGGCTGATTGAAAAACATCTATAACTTTCAAATGGTATCACATTTTTGAATCCAAAACATGCATCACATTCAATGCTCGAATACTATAGGATTAAAAAAGAAAAATTGAATTTCATGAAGTTTTGACCAAGTTAAGGTTTAGACATACGAAGTTTTTATATTTTTTAAAAGTTGTAATAAAAAATTCATAATTAATTATTTACTTGGAAAAAAATTACAAAAAATATGCATCACATCTGGACATGAGTCCTCTACTTATTTCTAAAATATTATAAAAAATAATTATCATTTTATTATGGTTAGGGTGGTCGCAGACACCTACTTCTTTTTTTTTCCTGAAATTTAAGTACTACTACATTGAAATTTCAAATTTTCACCAAATAGATTTTAAAAAAACCTAGTAGTTTAGAAACTTCATTCAATTTGCTACATATTCTATTCTTACATATTTTTGAAATAATATAGATAACTTATTCAAATTTTTACGTCAAGTTGCCTAACTCTGATTGTTTTGAATTTCTTGCCACTTAAGAACCTTTTTTTCCATGATGCTCCTGCACATACCCTGTTCGTGAGTGTAATGTTAATTTAATTAAAGTATTAAATTAAATTTATTAAAACTATTAAGTGAATGTTATTAATTAATTATTATATTAATTTGGAATTAAAATATTAATTAAATGAATCACGTGTATAAAAAGTATTTGTGGATAACAATTACTAGGGGAGAGGGGTCCATAGTGGAGCACCCTAACTTTGTGTTCCTCAAAATCTTATGTGAAAATTTCAAATCACTCCCAATTTTGTATAGCAATTGATTTGGCAACTTGCGAGCTTCTATATTTCGTTTTAGGGTCACATCATCAAATATGATGCCACATCAACATGCTTTTTGTTGAGGTATCCAAAAAGGGCCAAAAAAAAAGTGAGACCGATAGTGGTGCACTGATGTGGCATTACATGATTTGTCAGTTTGTGTATTTTATGGATAAAAAAAATTTTGCAATTGGATATTAAGGTGCTCCACTATGAGACCCACTGAGGATTACTTCTATCCCCACTATTGGGCTCCGCTCCACTATGGGCCCCTCTCCCCTACTTATTGAATTAAATAGTATAATTTAATGTTTAAATAATAAAATAATAATTAAAGGTGAATATTAATACTATTAGATTTTAAACAATTAAATGTGGAAAGAGATGATTTTAAATTAAATAAAAGCGATAAAATTTCAAATGGATGGCAAAATAAAAAAAAGAGTGGAAAAGACAAATGCATGTACATGCACACTTCGAAACTGAAAATAGAATTAGAAACTTGCCATCTTTATTGGTTTTTCTTTTGAAAGGTAAAGACAATTTCTTTAATTAAAATGGGGAAAGAAAATAAAGGAGTTAATTTTTGGTTTTGAACAAGAAGTTTTCTCTACAATTGTTTTTTTTTTTGGCTTTGTCAATTAAAAACACAGATTTTGAAAGTTGGCTTCTTTTGGATAGCGGAACGGAGGAAGGATTCCAGGTTGGGATCATTCTTCCCATGTTTCATTTTTCTCCATTTGTCTGCACTAATCGATGTACTTTCCTTAGCTGCGAGGGTTTGGATCGATATGTACTTGCTTTACTGTTTTGTTTCTTCAGATTTTGCAAGTATAGTCGATTTAGTGAATGGGTAATATCGCTGTTTGCTCCATCCGTTTTGGCTGAGCCTGGCGGCTTGGTTAGGCTTCAGTCAGTTGTTAGCTTTTGTACTCTACTGGGCGGTTCATATCTGAACTTTGTGATTTGCTTAAGCCCTGTAAATAGCCATTACAGCCTTCATCAGGCCGTGCCTTAGTCTTCTTTTATTCGTTTCCTGATTGCCAAGGGTCTGTACTTGCGTTGCCAACAATTGTTCATTCCAATCTTTTCTTGCTTTTATGAATATCCTTATATCTTTATGTGTTGGGTTTTAGTCAAGTTTGCCTTTCCTTATTGAGCTACGCCCATGGGATTTAGTGCATGGTTTGATCTATCAATCTTCATTTTAGCTTTGCTTGGGCAGGGAAGGATGGCATTCGAATGTTTGTTTTAGCACCAGGCTGGAATGTTTCACTTGATTAGATTTATCCTTGCATATGCATAATGGCGTGGGGATTTAAGTCTGGTTTTGAAGCATGATTTTTGGCGTCCCTCTTTAAACACATTAAGTTCGCTCCTCTTGAAGGGATTAAGTTCGGTGGTTATGAATGCTTTCAGATGAGAACACATCTAGCTGTGATCGCCCTCTGTTTAGGAATTATTGTTGCTTAGCTGCAGCCAGTCAGAGCATACCGCATTAGATTGAAATTGCAACCTTGTTCTCCATTCGCCTTATTATTCTCAGCTCTCCATTGATATTAATAGGTATCGATGTTATATGTCAGTTTCTTTTTAATATTGTCTCTAATCTCTGTAGTTTTCTTTTATAAACCTGCTGGCAGCGGCTGTTGAACGGATGGGGGATTCGGCTTAAGCTGCGCACCTCCATCTTCCTTCTTCTCAGGCTTGCGCAACAACACTATGGCTGCTGTGCGCAGCCCGGTAAAGGCCGCGCCCCCTCATTGGCTCTCTAAATCGATGCCTCATTTTGTCCCTAGTCTGCTCCTTGAAGTCGCCTGGTCTTGTTTATTATAATATGCTGGTTCACTATGATTTTGATATGCTGATTTTTCAATTACAAATCAAAGGCATTCTTAACAGTAGTTACTTCAAATGAATATATATATATATATAAAAGCGTCGATGATGACATATACATGTATATATGTGTCAAGGTTTCTCTTTATTCAGCTGTTTTTTTTAATTGTGTTTCTTAATGCTGTTAAAAGACAAGTAGTTAAATATTTGATATTGATATATTAAAAAAAAAACATTACTTTGATATTTAAACGTGTTTATATATATACTATATATAAATATATATATATATATATACAATCGTCCATAATATATATATATGTGTGGGTGTAATCATTTATATTACGAATTATATTGAAAAGTCAATTTCTTTGTATTAAATTGCAATTAGATTTAGAAATGTTTACATTGTGTTTGTGACTAATTAAATGATTTTACAATGGATGTGTAAATTAAAATGTTATGATGAATTAAGATGTCCTTTTAAGTTTATCTCTTGATTTCATTAGTAAATTAAAGATTGACTTTTTGGTGTTCCACATTGGAGGCTTTCTTTTTCCTTTGTAATATTTCAATTTGAGGAGATATTGTGTCAGTCATATGGGAACCCGTAGCATTGAGTTATCCTCTACTAGGAGTTTAAGGGTAGTTCATTTTATAGGCTTCCAGAGGCGATGGGAACCCTATTTTGTGTTGGATTTTTGTGATTAGACCTTGGGAATCGTTGATTGTATTATTGGCTTCAAGCTTTTGTGGGTGTACCTGGTGTCGTAGTTTTTCCTTTTTATTATGGTTGTTTGACGAGATGGTCCATGCCTCGCATTGGTATTTGGTTCTCGTGATTTTAGTATTTCGTGTTTTGGTACACCCCTTGATGTTGTGAGATTTGTTTGGGTGTTGTCAGGGAGAGTGACTCTTCATGGGGGTCGTCGCACAAAGGGGCAGCTTGGGTAACCCATGGAAGAATTTGTTTTATAAGTGATAACCTAATAAAATGAATTAGTGGGTTTGAGTAGGTACACACTAATTAGATAAGTAAGATGTCTCACCCGTGCCATTAGTGCTTTCGCAGACTAAGGGTTGGCTAAGAAGGCCATAATCGGCAAGATCACTACCTCGTCCTCACAAGAGGCTAGTGGTCCCGCATGTGTCACCCTATCGGGTCGGCGTCTAGTAAGAGGCAGTCAAGGTAACCATAGATAGGGGTCGGCACCTAGTGAGAGGTAGTTTGAGTAACCCATGATAGGGCCATCCGATGACACTCTTCCTATAGTATCCCTAGTTGTTCTATTACTTTTGTGAACTTCTAGAAGTAGTCATTTTGGTATTATGGTTATTTATGTTCCTTGTTACTCTTGTGTTGTTGAGCCTTGTAGCCCATCCACTTGACTATTCTTGGTCGTGGGTCTCTCTTGTCATCTCCTAGCATGGGGGGTGGGCCTTTGGGTCCATGTGGTCGGGTGGAACGAGCTTTGCACCCCATAGGGTTCCCAGATGGTGTTCGTGAAGTGTGGAGCTGGTATTGATGCAAATGATCAAGAGCTTCACCCCAGTTTAGTTGTACCATGTTCATTTCTATATTACTCATGTATTTGATGTACTGTGCCCACTATGTGTCGGGAAACACTATTCTACTGTTGTAAACCTGAAACGATGTTACTCCATATTATCAATGCATTTTGTGTTGATCAAAGTAATGTATGGATATTATTGATTATATCATGTGTTTCATTTATGGATGTTTCTCATTGATGTACTATAATAGATGTATGATAATTGTTTACCTATGCTCTATTATGGTTTTATAATGTAAACTTGGAACTCGTTAATTATCGTTGTGGAATGGGTTTATGATATGCAATGTTGTCACGTGTACCCCAGAGGACGTAGTAGATATTGTATTTGTATAATTGTGTTACATGTGTTGTTTGATAATGTTCATCTTATGTTATGTTTTACTTCTCTTTTTTTAAATGTGTTGTAATCTTGTTAGTTTTAGTTGTCCTTTGGGGTTTGCGCGGCGGGGCATTACAGGTGTCAAAAGAAAAATTAAAGTTCTATCAATAGAAGTATGTAAAATATCTCAAAAAGATAATTTCAATTGAAGAGGAAAAAACCACCAAAGGTTGTTCATCTTCCAAAAGTAATGAGGGCCATGTAACTCAAGTTTGATTACATGGAGAAAATTTTCCAAATAGGATTTACTACAAAAATAATTGAAGAAAGCATTTTTGAGGAGGAATATCAAGATTAGCCATGTAAACTTGAAGAAACATCATCAAATAAATTTCCTAAATGGTAGATGTGCAAAATTAATGTACCTATGTTTGGTAGTTTAATTCTTGAGAGGTTGATAGATTCAATTATATAATTGTGGGTATTTTGAGCGTGAGTATATAGACAATTGCCAAATTTTAAATTTCACATAAACAACTATTAACTCTCAATTCATTTGTTCATCGAAAGATATGGAGTTAGAAAGATATAAAAGTACAAACAATAAATTATATCATACAATATTATGAAATCAAACTTAGAAGGGAAATAATTTCCTTCTAATAATATCATTTGAGTTTCACAATAAGTTAAAAAAAAATAAGTAAAAAGAGTTTAATAAAAATGATTACATAAGTTTTACAAGTTGACCATCAAATTTGGTCTCATAAAAGAAGATAAAAGATAAAATTATTGGCTATGTAAATGGCCTTAGTCTTTTTTATTCAAAATGAGTTGAAAATGCTTATGTTATAATTTATAGAAGATGGATATTAGAGGGCTTTGAGGGTAGAAGCGCAGTGATGAAGAAGACATTAAATTGTAAGATAAAGAGACAATGGAGGTGAAAAGAGAATGGTTGCTAGAGAAAATAAACTACAAATCAAGTAGATATAACCTCCTAATAATATTTCAAAGAGGTGACATGGTCTTTATTATACTTAGCTCATATATGTATTTAGGTCGATGTGTGGCACTACTACATGCCCAAGTATGGATTGTTCATGTAGGCTGTGTCAAAATATATGTTGTTTTTCTTTAATTTTGTTGGGATGGGGCCCCATAAATAGAATCCCAATATCTGTATTTTAAAAAGAGATCTCACTATAATGGAGGATGACGATCGTGACTAAAAAATTTGAATTATTTTTGTAGATGTGGTCAACATGAAAATCAAGCATATGAATATCTAGAAGCAAGAAATAAAGTGGGATAGATATAGGTGTTGACCCCACCTTGGCATTTGTGTTTTGGCATTAATGTCAAATATGATGCACTGATTTCACCATGGTTTGATATTGGACTATGTGGGAGAACATCTTCATGTACAACCTTGTGTGGTCATGGTCAAAAGGCACATTATTATGTTTGATTTCATTTGGCAACTTAAATGGTTTCATTGCATTATTGTTGGTCACAAGCAACTCATGACATAAGTGTTGTTCAATATCAAAGGTCGTGCAATGGGCATTATAATGTTTGTCATTAGTCATGTGAAATGATAAAGGGTAGAATGATTGTTGCAATTGTCAAATACATGATAGATATGGTCATAGGCCAACACCAATTATTAAAGGTTTTTGGTGACATGTTTATTTACATCATTGGGCATATTATGATAGATTGACACAAATGATAATTGTTTGATTTATAAAGGTAAAAAGATTTTGTGAACATCGTCATAATAATTATATTTCCCTAAAAGTTATCATTTGAACAGGGCATTATTTTGGCAGCCACGTTACAGCATGGAGTAGTGTGGAATCATGGTGGAAAGATTGTGTTGACAATAGATTTCAAAAACATGGGGCGACAACAGTTTGCAAGGGCAGTTTTGCAGAGGTTTGATTTTGATGACGACTTCAGGTGGTGTCGATTTGGAAAATGTTTTCAACGTTAAGTAGTAACCCGATTTCTTGTTTAAACCCTAGTTTGGGTTCTAAATGAGTTTGCATAATCTGGAAATGGTCTTTTGATTCAAGGTCAATGGTTTAAGTCCTGTTATTTTTACAAGGTATTTTAGTGTATTTGTTATGTTTTGGGTCGACTTATGTTCTTAGAAGTCAAGTTTATAAAGTCCTTTATGCAGTCACAAGAAATTGTCATTTGGGGTCCCATGTTTGAAATAGTCTACATGTGCAATGTCAACAAGGGTTTGTTCCTTCAATCATATATGTGGTTATTGTCTTGGATTATACAATACCTTGTTACTAGGGCGCGAGCTTACACAAATACATTGTTGTTAATAAGGTGTAAACTAAGGTCTATATATTGCATTGGTGTGGGTCTCTTGTTTAGACTTTACATATTGTTTTGTTCACAATGTTGACCGTGTATAAAGGTGTGGTTCATATGTTTACATTGCCAAAGAGATACATCATGATGACTCGACGAGAGTAGTTATGGAAATAGTTATTGCAACCAGTTTTAAAGGTTACATTTGAAAGTTTTAGTGAGGATAGATGGCAGCATATGTGAACTGTTGTATACTTTATATAAATAGTGGTTTATCACTGTTTAGTGTTCGATGCTTTTAACAGATTTATCATGCTGAATGTGTAGACAAAATTTTGTAATTGAAGTTTTGCAAACATGATGCAAAACAAAGTGTATAACTGATATATTTGATATTTTAGAGATTCCAGTGAATGAATCTTTAAGATATTAAGTGTATTAGATTAGAGGTGAAATATGATTTATAGATAAACAGAGTGATCCTCTATAGTTGAATTCTTTATAGAGAAATGTGTGATGAAATTAAAATGATCAAGTCAGTGAGACAGATTTATCATTGCCAGTGAGGTAGATGTTTTTGTGCCAGTGAGGCAAATGTGTGTATTCCAGTGAGGAATTCTTGTAATCAGTGAGGTTCTTTGGTCAGTGCTCGGCCATTTTAGCCAGTGAGGCATTGTTTTATTATCGGTGAGGCATTTGAAATCTATCAGTGAGATAGTATTGCCAGTGAGGCATTATAAACAGAAAGTTTTCAGATTAAGCCAGTGAGGCATCATTTTTGGAGTGGTTTTTTTATCCCTAGAGGGTTTTCCAATCGCCAAATTCTTTGTCTTATGGTCTCATTGTTTTGATTTGATAATGTTTCAGGATTATGATGATCTTTGGTTTGCTTTAATATTTCTTATTTCAATTTTTAATGATTGTGTTCAATTCATGAATTTATTTATCATTGAAATATTAAGAGCATAAATTATTCAATTCTTTTTCAAGGCAAAAGTTAAAAATTTGTCTAAGAAACTAATTTAGCCCCCCCTCTTAGTGTCTTCTTCACTCCAACAATAGGAGCTCACGTAGTTCAAGTAGAGGAACTATGTGAAGAATATGGTTTCATTGAAATAGAGGAAGGTAAGAATTTGAGGATTATATTGAGTGTTTTTTATGCAGGAAGATTAACAAGACCCATGAAAAACAAAAAGTAGTTTTACAACCAATTGTAAAGTAGGAGGTAAATGGTGCAAGTTAATAGCTAATAGTGGAGTTAATTTGGAGATGGGGTAATATTTTTGGGCCAAAACATTTCCCCATAGCCAAATCAATGTAAGATAAATCTAATGCAAAAGTATCCCTATGAGGGCAACTTCATCCTACATATTTGAGACCACTCCATGGCCCCAAAAATTCAACATCATAATAAATACCACTTTGTTTAAGTTTTAAAGAAAATAGTTTATAGTTATGTTGGAAATCATCTTATGATGACCATCTTAGACATTATTTGAGGCCCTTGCACCCACAACACCTTATTAGCAACCTACAACTTGCAGAGGTCTCAATTTTCATACATACTTGAAATAGAACCTTTTTTTCATCGATCTACTTATTTTTCATATGGAAATATTGTCATTGACTTTCCCATAACATGTAGCCTTGTACCTATGATCTCATGTGGATGTTGATCATGTGTTCTCTTAACCACTACATTTAACATAGATCACAATTTAATATCGAGTCAATTTGTAATTTTTAAAGATAAAAACAACTGTCATTAAAACATCAATGGTTGTGATCTCACCCAAGACACTATGTTAAGCTCATATATGTGAGAGAATATTGACAAGAATTCATGTCTTGATCCCTAGACACATGTTGAGATGTCAATTTGGACATGTAGCTCCTTTCATCAATTTGTAATTAGTGAAGAAATATTATTCATAGAAGGCATGTGTCTATCATGTGCCTAATATATTGTTTTTTTTTTTAATTTGTAAAGAAGTATATTTTCTATTTTGAATGAACTAATTTTTTTCACATTCTTACTTTGTATGTGCACTTTGATTGGTTGTGTGACTAATGGTAGTTAATTTGAACCTTAATCACACCATCGCAACCCTTTAGCCAACCCTATTGTGGTATTGCATGTTATATTTAAATGCTACATTCAAGTATTTTATAATTATATTTCTCCAAACTTATAATCACATAACAAAAAATATAGAGATCCAAAAAAAATACCCTTCTAATATACAACACTTTAATTGCTTCAATAAGCACTTTACTCATAATATGTTGGTGATAACTGTCACAAATTATACAAATCATTAAATAATCAAAGTCATATTCAATATTATAGATAAAGTTCATTGACCATTATTCAAAATAATACCTAATAATTTTGTAAACTTCAATTAGAACATAGAAAATAGAATCATATCTTTCATGTGTAACACCAAATTTTATAAATATAATTATTAATTTGTATATTTCCTTTTACAAATTAACTAATATTCAATACCAAAATAATATTGTTAAATGTTTAAATCAATAAATAAGAAAGAAATATAAATGCAATAAACAATTTATTAGGTCAATCAAGATTTATTTTATTATCAAAATTTGTAACCTTAGTTGAGTATTTTTTGGTAAATGGAAAGGATTGTAAATGTGCCCTACTCTATAAATATGCATTCCTCTTAAGGTATTGCAACCCCACTATTGTGATTGCTCTATAACTATACCCAAAATATTGAGCAATTGATTAATTTAAGGTGTGAATGTTTAACATGATGAACTTAAGGGGTGATGGATCTCTTTTGACCTCACATGTTCTTTCTTCCATAAAAAAATTCTTGAATAGAGTTCAATATATTCTAGAAAAAAATTTATAAATTGGCACAATTAGATTCGTATTGCTAAAAAACAATAACCATAATTATCAATACCAAATTTAATTTGATAAACTTCATATGACATCTTCCATGCAAATGCAATGTCAATGTATGTATTTTACAAATTTAAAATTGTCATATTGTATAATTAACACTATTGACAACACATTCATGTTTATTCCATTTTCTATATTCCTTAGGAGTGCACCACCCACAACCTCCAAACCATTTTTTTAATCTAGTTATGCAACATTTTGATCCATTCTATATATATTAACTAAGGGGTAAAAGATTTTGACCCAAATCTATGAATAAATTTGGTCACAAACAGAGAACCTCATCCCCAATTTATACATTCAACAATTACACCCCAGTGGGGTTTGAACCTTGATGGCAAGAACAACACCATAACAACTTAGCCATCATACTATGCCATTATTGGTAATTAAAAGAAATATATTATTTTCACATAGGTAGTTTAAAATCTTGAGACATGTTCTCATTCAAGGGGTAAGAGGTAGTTCAACAATATCAAGAAAGAATTCAATTATCTTGGATGAGAAAGATACGAGGGAAGAGAGGTGGAGCCCTCCTTGAGAGGGTAACACCAAATTAAACTTTGATGGAGCCTTGAAAGGTAATATAAGTTTAGCAAGAGGAGGTTTGGTGCTCCAAAAAGCAGATGCAAAATTCCTTTATGGTGGCTCCCTCTTCCTCAATATAAAAATGAACGATGAGGTGGATTTGGAAGCTCTCATAACTAAACCTAGTTGCAAGATATTCTCAAGTAGTTATTAATTTATCTCATACAAGAAAGACCCTGAATTGGAAGTTAAATAGATATACAAAATAAGTGGAAGGGCTAAAATGTAGATTTGTTCAGATATTATTTTTGTTCATTATAAGAGGAATGTTAATGTTGTGATGGACGTGAATGCAGGAGTTGTCCAAGAACCCATAATAGCTATTTACAATTGAATGATCCAAATACTTAGAAAGATCTAGAGAAACGTGTAAGATACTAGTCACCGTGATTTGGAGTTTGTTTCACTTGTTTTAAGCGAAATAACATGGCAATGGTGTAGTTGTCAATAGGCATTATTTTCTAGTGTATTATAGCATGCAAATATGTTTTAATGAATATTATAAGGCTATAGGAGTAAGTGTAACATTGGTTGTTTGGAGGTTGAATATGCAAAGATTGATGCATTTTGTTGGCATTAATCAAGTTGGAGTATTTGAACCCTCATGAACAAGTTTTAATGTTTGGCATATGGCCGTAGCAATTATGCTTGACATTTGGTGGTGTGACTTTTATTTGTGTGGGTAGTTTCAAGGTGGTGGGAAAGAATGGTGAGCTCCAACATGTTAGGAAAAAGAAACAATAAGAAGGGACAATGCACCCTATTTGATCGTCAAATTAGGAAAATATTTGCTTGTGATTCCAAGTTGCCCCTAGGGTTTGTGTGTGGTGTGTTGGGGGAGTCTTTTGTAATTTGGGATAATTTGAAGTCAACTACCAAGAGAGATTTTGTAGCTAATTTAGTATTTGTTGTGGTGTGTGATATCATTTGCCTCTAGTTGTTAAATGTTCTTGTTGGAAGGTTTTATATATACAAAAGAGGCAAAACACATGTATGAGGTGCATGCTCTTAAGCAATAGGAGTTCAAGGCAAGAAAAAAAGTATGAAGCTATGAAATGGGAAATTGGTCTACTAAGCGTCGATGATGACATATATATGTATATATGTGTCAAGGTTTCTCTTTATTTAGTTGTTTTTTTTATTGTGTTTCTTAATGTTGTTAAAAGACAACAAGTTAAATATTTGATATTGATATATTAAAAAAAAAACATTACTTTGATATTTAAACGTGTTTATATATATACTATATATAAATACATATATATATATATGCAATCGTCCATGATATATATATATGTTGTGTGTGGGTGTAATCATTTATATTACGAATTATATTGAAAAGTCAATTTGTTTGTATTAAATTGCAATTAGATTTAGAATATGTTTACATTGTGTTTGTGACTAATTAAATGATTTTACAATGGATGTGTAAATTAAAATGTCTTTGATAAAGGAAAACATAGATTTTGAAGGGAGCTGGAACCCTTTAACAAAAAAGAGCAAGGCTACAGAAAAGACAGCATGCAGCCAACAAAAAAGACCAGCTCTAAAACAAGACCATTCAAGATTTACATTTTACACTTTTCTTGTGGGAGTGGAGAGTCATGTCGAAAGAGGGCCTAGAGGATTTATCTTTTTTTCCCTTAACTGTGATCCAGCCTCCTTCCACTTGCATCACCTTACCATGCCACACCAACTTGATGCTTTCATGAAGATGTGTAAATTAAAATGTTAGGATGAATTAAGATGTCCTTTTAAGTTTATCTCTTGATTTCATTAGTAAATTAAAGATTGACTTTTTGGTGTTCCACATTGGAGGCTTTCTTTTTCCTTTGTAATATTTTAGTTTGAGGAGATATTGTGTTATTCATATGGGAACTCGTAGCATTGAGTTATCCTCTACTAGGAGTTTAAGGGTAGTTCATTCTATAGGTTTCCAGAGGCGATGGGAACCCTATTTTGTGTTGGATTTTTGTGATTAGACCTTGGGAATTGTTGATTGTATTATTGGCTTCAAGCTTTTGTGGGTGTACCTGGTGTCGTATTTTTTCCTTTTTGTTATGGTTGTTTGGTGAGATGGTCCATGCCTCGCATTGGTATTTGGTTCTCGTGATTTTAGTGTTTCATGTTTTGGTACACCCCTTGATGTTGTGAGACTTGTTTGGGTGTTGTCAGGGAGAGTGGCTCTTCATGGGGGCCGGCGCACAAAGGGGCAGCTTGGGTAACCCATGGAAGAATTTGTTTTATAAGTGATAACCTAATAAAATGAATTAGTGGGTTTGAGTAGGTACACACTAATAAGATAAGTAAGATGCATCGCCCATGCCGTTAGTGATTTCATAGACTAAGGGTTGGCTGAGAAGGCTATAGTCGGCAAGATCACTACCTCGTCCTCACAAGAGGCTAGTGGTCCCGCATGTGTCACCCTATGGGGTCGGCGTCTAGTGAGAGGCAGTCAAGGTAACCATAGATGGGGGTCGACGCCTAGTGAGAGGCTGTTTAGGTAACCCATTATAGGGCCATGCGATGACACTCTTCCTATAGTATCTCTAGTTGTTTTATTGCTTTTGTGAACCTCTACAAGTAGTCGTTTTGGTATTGTGGTTATTTATGTTCCTTGTTACTCTTGTGTTGAGTCTTGTAGCCCTTCCACTTGACTATTCTTGGTCGTGGGTCTTTCTTGTCATCTCCTGGCACGAGGGGTGGGTCTTCGAGTCCACATGGTCAGGTGGAACAAGCTTTGCACCCCATTGGGTTCCCAGACGGTGTTCATGAATTGCGGAGTTGGTACTGATGCAGTTGATCCAGAGCTTCACCCTAGTTCTGTTGTACCATGTTCATTTCTATATTACTCATGTATTTGATGTATCGTTCCCACTGTGTTGGGAAACACTATTGTACTGTTGTAAACCTGAAACGATGTTACTCCATATTATCAATGCATTTTGTGTTGATCAAAGTAATGTATGGATATTATTGACTATATCATGTGTTTCATATATGGACGTTTCTCATTGATGTACTATAATGGATTTATGATCATTGTTTACCTATGCTCTATTATGGTTTTATAATGTAAACTTGGAACTCGTTAATTATCATTATGGAATGGGTTTATGATACGTAATGTTGTCACGTGTACCCCAGACGACGTAGTAGATATTGTATTTGTATAATTGTGTTGCATGTGTTGTTTGATAATGTTCATCTTATGTTATGTTTTACTTTTTCTTTTTTTTTAAATGTGTTGCAATCTTGTTAGTTTTAGTTGTCCTTTGGGGTTTGCGTGGCGGGGCATTGCAAGTGTCAAAACAAAAATTAAAGTTGTATTAATAGAAGTATGTAAAATATCTCAAAGAGCTAATTTCAATTGAAGAGGAAAAAACCACCAAAGGTTGTTCATCTTGCAAAAGTAATGAGGGCCACGTAACTCAAGTTTGATTGCATGGAGAAAATTTTCCAAATAGGATTTACTACAAAAATAATTGCAGAAAGCATTTTTGAGGAGGAATATCAAGATTAGCCATGTAAACTTGAAGAAACATCATCAAATAAATTTCCTAAATGGTAGATGTGCAAAATTAATGTACCTATGTTTGGTAGTTTAATTCTTGAGAGGTTGATAGATTCAATTATATAATTGTGGGTATTTTGAGCATGAGTATATAGACAATTGCCAAATTTTAAATTTCACATAAACAACTATTAACTCTCAATTCATTTGTTCATCGAAAGATATGGAGTTTGAAAGATATAAAAGTACAAACAATAAATTATATCATACAATATTATGAAATCAAACTTAGAAGGGAAATAATTTCCTTCTAATAATGTCATTTGAGTTTCACAATAAGTTAAAAAAAAATAAGTAAAAAGAGTTTAATAAAAATGATTACATAAGTTTTACAAGTTGACCATCAAATGTGGTCTCATAAAAGAAGATAAAAGATAAAATTATTGGCTACGTGAATGGCCTTAGTCTTTTTTATTCAAAATGAGTTGAAAATTCTTATGTTATAATTTATAGAAGATGGATAATAGAGGGCTTTGAGGGTAGAAGCGAAGTGATCAAGAAGACATTAAATTGTAAGATAAAGAGACAATGGAGGTGAAAAGAGAATGGTTGCTAGAGAAAATAAACTACAAATCAAGTAGATATAACCTCCTAATAATATTTCAAAGAGGTGACATGGTCTTTATTATACTTAGCTCATATATGTATTTAGGTCGATGTGTGGCACTACTACATGCCCAAGTATGGATTGTTCATGTAGGTTGTGTCTAAATATATGTTGTTTTTCTTCAATTTTGTTGGGATGGGGCCCCATAAATAGAATCCCAATATCTGTATTTTAAAAAGAGATCTCACTATAATGGAAGATGACGATGTGGAAGAAAAGATCGTGACAAAAAAATTTGAATTATTTTTGTAGATGTGATCAACATGAAAATCAAGCATATGAATATCTAGAAGCAAGAAATAAAGTGGGATAGATATAGATGTTGACCCCACCTTCGAATTTGTGTTTTGGTATTAATGTTTAATATGATGTGTTGATTTCACCATAGTTTGATATTGGACTATGTGGGAGAACATCTTCATGTGCATCCTTGTGTGGTCATGGTCAAAAGGCACATTATTATGTTTGATTTCATTTGGGAACTTAAATGCTTTCATTGCATTATTGTTGGTCATGAGCAACTCATGACACAAGTGTTCTTTAATATCAAAGGGTGTGAAATGGGCATTATAATGTTTGGCATTATTCATGCGAAATGATAAAGGGTAGAATGATTGTTGCAATTGTCAAAGACATGATAGATATGGTCATAGGCCGACACCAATTATTAAAGGTTTTTGGTGACATGTTTATTTACATCATTGGGCATATTATGATCGATTGACACAAATGATAATTGTTTGATTTACAAAGGTAAAAAGGTATTGTGAACATCGTCATAATAATTATGTTTCCCTAAAATTTATTATTTGAACAGGGCATTATTTTGGCAGCCGCATTACAACATGGAGTAGTGTGGAATCATGGTGGAAACATTGTATCAACAATAGATTTCAAAAACATGGGGCGACAGCAGTTTGCAAGGGCAGTTTTGCAGAGGTTTGATTTTGATGACAACTTTGAGTGGTGTCAATTTTGAAAATGCTTTCAGCGTTAAGTGGTAACCCAATTTCTTTTTTAAACCCTAGTTTGGGTTCTAAATGAGTTTGCATAATCTGGAAATGGTCTTTTGATTCAAGGTCAATGGTTTAAGTCCTATTATTTTTACAAGGGATTTTAGTTTGTTATGTTTTGGGTTGACTTATGTTCTTAGAAGTCAGGTTTATAAAGTCCTTTATGCAGTCACAATAAATTGTCATTTGGGGTCTCATGTTTGAAATAGTCTACATGTGCAATGTCGGCAAGGGTTTGTTCCTTCAATCATATATGTGGTTATTGTCTTGGTTTATACAATACCCTGTTATTAGGGCATGAACTTACACAAATACATTGTTGTTAATAAGGTGTAAACTAAGGTCTATGTATTGCATTGGTGTGGGTCTCTTGTTTAGACTTTACATATTGTTTTTTTCACAATGTTGACTGTGTATAAAGGTGTGGTTCATATGTTTATGATGCTGAAAGTTGTCATAAAAATGTAGAGTCTACATTGCCAAAGAGATACATCATGATGACTCGACGGGAGTAGTTATGGAAACAGTTATTGCAACCAGTTTTAAAGGTTACATTTGAAAGTTTCAGTGAGGACAGATGGCAGCATATTTGAACTGTATCACTGTTTAGTGGTTGATGCTTTTAACAGAGTTATCATGCTGAATGTGTAGACAAAATTCTGTAATTGAAGTTTTGCAAACATGATACAAAACAGAGTGTATAACTGATATATTTGATATTTTAGAGATTCCAGTGAATGAATCTTTAAGATATTAAGTGTATTAGATTAGAGGTGAAATATGATTTGTAGATAAACAGAGTGATCCTCTATAGTTGAATTCTTTATAGAGAAATGTGTAATGAAATTAAAATGATCAAGTCAGTGAGACAGATTTATCATTGCCAGTGAGGCAGATGTTTTTGTGCCAGTGAGGCAAATGTGTGTATGCCAGTGAGGCATTCTTGTAATCAGTGAGGTTCTTTGGTCAGTGCTTGGCCATTTTAGCCAGTGAGGCATTGTTTTATTATCAGTGAGGAATTTGAAATCTATCAGTGAGATAGTATTGCCAGTGAGGCATTGTCAACATAAAGTTTTTAGATTAGGTCAGTGAGGCATCATTTTTGGAGTCGTTTTTTATCTCTAGAGGGTTTTCCAATCGTCAAACTCTTTGTCTTATGGTCTCATTGTTTTGATGTGATAATTTTTCATGATTATGATGATCTTTGGTTTGCTTTAATATTTCTTATTTTATTTTTTAATGATTGTGTTCAATTCATGAATGTATTTATCATTGAAATATTAAGAGCATAAATTATTCAATTCTTTTTCAAGGCAAAAGTTAAAAATTTGTCTAAGAAACTGATTCAGCCCCCCCTCTCAGTGTCTTCTTCACTCCAACAATAGGGCTCATGTAGTTCAAGTAGAGGAACTATGTGAAGAATATGGTTTCATTGAAATAGAGGAAGGTAAGAATTTGAGGCTTATATTGAGTGTTTTTTATGCAGGAAGATTAACAAGACCCATGAAAAACAAAAAGTAGTTTTACAACCAATTGTAAAGTAGTAGGTAAATAGTGCAAGTTAATAGCTAATAGTGGAGTTAATTTGGAGATGGGGTAACATTTTTGGGCCAAAAATTTTCCCCATAGCCAAATCAATGTAAGATAAATCTAATGCAAAAGTATCCCTATGAGGGCAACTTCATCCTACATATTTGAGACCACTCCATGGCCCCAAAAATTCAACGTCATACTAAATACCACTTTGTTTAAGTTTTAAAGAAAATAGTTTATAGTTATGTTGGAAATCATCCTATGATGACCATCTTGGACATTATTTGAGGCCCTTGCCCCCACAACACCTTATTAGCAACCTACAACTTGTAGAGGTTTCAATTTTCATACATACTTGAAATCGAATTTTTTTTCATCAATCTACTTATTTTTCATATGGAAATATTGTCATTGACTTTCCAATAACATGTAGCCTTGTACCTATGATCTCATGTGGATGTTGATCATGTTTTCTCTTAACCATTACATTTAACATAGATCACAATTTAATATGGAGTCAATTTGTAATTTTTAAAGACAAAAACAACTGTCATTAAAACATCAATGGTTCGTGATCTCACCCAAAACACTATGTTAAACTCATATGTGAGAGAAGATTGACAAGAAGTCATGTCTTGATCCCTAGACACATGTTGAGATGTCAATTTGGACATGTAGCTCCTTTCATCAATTTGTAATTAGTGAAGAAATATTATTCATAGAAGGCATGCGTCTATCATGTGCCTAATATATTGTTTTTTTTTTAATTTGTAAAGAAGTATATTTTCTATTTTCAATGAACTAAAATTTTTCACATTCTTACTTTGTATGTGCACTTTGATTGGTTGTGTGACGTTAATTTGAACCTTAATCACACCATCACAACCCTTTAGCCAAGCCTATTGTGGTATTGCATGTTATATTTAAACGCTACATTCAAGTATTCTATAATCATATTTCTCCAAACTTATAATCACATAACAAAAAATATAGAGATCCAAAAAAAATACCCTTCCAATATACAACACTTTAATTACTTCAATAAGCACTTTACTCATAATATGTTGGTGATAACTGTCACAAATTATACAAATCATTGAATAATCAAAACTCATATTCAATATTATAGATAAAGTTCATTGACCATTATTCAAAATAATACCTAATAATTTTGTAAACTTCAATTAGAACATAGAAAATAGAATCATATTTTTCATGTGTAACACCAAATTTTATAAATATAATTATTAATTTGTATATTTCCTTTTATAAATATAATTATTAATTTGTATATTTCCTTTTACAAATTAACTAATATATACTAAAATAATATTGTTAAATGTTTAAATCAATAAATAAGAAAGAAATATAAATGCAATAAACAATTTATTAGGTCAATCAAGATTTACTTTATTATCAAAATTTGTAACCTTAGTTGAGTATTTTTTGGTAAATGCAAAGGATTGCAAATGTGCCCTACTCTATAAATATGCATTCCTCTTAAGGTATTGCAACCCCACTATCGTGATTGCTCTATAACTACACCCAAAATATTGAACAATTGATTAATTTAAGGTGTGAATGTTTAACATGATGAACTTAAGGGGTGATGGATCTCTTTTGACCTCACATGTTCTTTCTTCCATAAAAAAATTCTTGAATAGAGTTTAATATAATCAAGAACAACAAATTATAAATTGGCACAATTAGATTCGTATTGCTAAAAAACAATAACCATAATTATCAATACCAAATTTAATTTGATAAACTTCATATGACATCTTCCATGCAAATGCAATTTCAATGTATGTATTTTACAAATTTAAAATTGCCATATTGTATAATTAACACTATTGAAAACACATTCATGTTTATTCCATTTTCTATATTCCTTAGAAGTGCACCACCCACAACCTCCAAACCATTTTTTTAATCTAGTTATGCAACATTTTGATCCATTCTATATATATTAAATAAGGGGTAAAAGCTTTTGACCTAAATCTATGAATCAATTTGGTCACAAACATGGAACCTCATCCCCAATTTATACATTCAATAATTACACCCCAGTGGGGTTTGAACCTTGATGGCAAGAACAACACCATAACAACTTAGCCATTATTGGTCATTCAAAGAAATATATTATTTTCACATGGGTAGTTTAAAATCTTGAGACATATTCTCATTCAAGGGGTAAGAGGTAGTTCAACAGTATGAAGAAAGAACTCACTTATCTTGGATGAGAAAGATGAGAGGGAAGAGAGGTGGAGCCCTCCTTGAGAGGGTAACACCAAATTAAACTTTGATGGAGCCTTGAAAGGTAATATAAGTTTAGCAAGAGGAGGTTTGGTGCTCCAAAAAGCAGATGCAAAGTTCCTTTATGGTGGCTCCCTCTTCCTCGATATAAAAATGAATAATGAGGTGGATTTGGAAGCTCTCATAACTAAACCTAGTTGTAAGATATTCTCAAGTAGTTATTAATTTAGCTTATACAAGAAAGACCCTGAATTGGAAGTTAAATAGATATACAAAATAAGTGGAAGGGCTAAAATGTAGATTTGTTCAGATATTATTTTTGTTCATTATAAGAGGAATTTTAATGTTGTGACGGACGTGAATGTAGGAGTTGTCCATGAACCCATAATAGCTATTTGCAATCATGATCCAAATACTTAGAAAGATCTAGAGAAATGTGTAAGATACTAGTCACCGTGATTTGGAGTTTGTTTCACTTGTTTTAAGCGAAATAACATGGCAATGGTGTAGTTGTCAGTAAGCATTATTTTCTAGTGTATTATAGCATGCAAATATGTTGTAATGAATATTATAAGGCTATAGGAGAAAGTGTAACATTGGTTGTTTGGAGGTTGAATATGCAAAGATTGATGCATTTTGGTGACATTAATCAAGTTGGAGTATTTGAATCCTCATGAACAAGTTTTAATGTTTGGCATATGGCCATAACAATTATGCTTGACATTTGGTGGTGTGACTTTTATTTGTGTGGGTAATTTCAAGGTGGTGGGAAAGAATGGTGAGCTCCAACATGTTAGGAAAAAGAAACAATAAGAAGGGACAATGCACCCTATTTGATCGTCAAATTAGGCAAATATTTGCTTGTGATTCCAAGTTGGTCCTAGGTTTTGTGTGTGGTGTGTTGGGGGAGTGGTTTGTAATTTGGGATAATTTGAAGTCAACTACCAAGAGAGATTTTGTAGCTAATTTAGTATTTGTTGTGGTGTGTGATATCATTTGCCTCTAGTTGCTAAATGTTCTTGTTAGAAGGTTTTATTGATACAAAAGAGGCAAAACACATGTATGAGGTGCATGCTCTTAAGCAATAGGAGTTCAAGGCAAGAAAAGAAGTATGAAGCTATGAAATGGGAAATTGGTCTACTAAGGGCTTACTATTGTGTTGTTGGAAAGGTGTTGGTGGGGGTTTATGTTTTCAATGATCATAAGTAGCTACTGGTAGCTAGTGGTAGCTAGTGATTACACCATCCTAGTATTTTGTAATGGATATGCTCACCACTCAAGATGTCATGAGCTCTGGAAGGGCATTTGTTTCCCCTTTTTGGTGGGTCTTATTAACTCCTAGAATGTGTAGGGTGGGCTAAAAGGAATTGGGGAGTAGTGAAGGAGGTTGTGGAAGTGATCATAGATAAACATAATAACAAAGAGAAGTGTGGAGTAGTTGAATCCCTAAGGTTTGCTTGACATTTGTTGGGTGTTGTATTTTTTTATCTTGGATTTTTGCCATGGTATTAATATAGCATGGCCTACGTAGCAACATATTCTCATAGATTTTTGTTGTGTTCAATTATCTATAGGCCTTGTAACCTTGGATTTAATACAAAATTTACGCATGGAAGGGGCTCTAGTAGAACCCTTGATTAAATTATCTTTAAAATAAAAATTAGGACTTGTTAAATCCTATAATTTTAGCATTGTAACTATAATAAAAGGTAAGACGTGCGTAATTAAAAAGCCTTTAATCTTGAAACATTTCTCCTTAAAACTCTATGGTGCAATTAAGAATGCAATAAAAGATCAAAGGGAAGTACATGGGGGTCGTACAACCCTAACTTGAAACTTGATATTTTAAACATCCCACAAATGAAACATTCTCTATCCAAGCCACAAAGGACCATACTTGAGATGCGCCCACAATGAGAGAACATTTCCCTTATTTGTGGATTTTTAGGAATTCTCTTTCATCCCCAGTAAAACTCAATGAGTGTTGAAGTGATCTTCAATCATTCATAGAATAATAAGGAATCCCCAATTATTTTAAGGAAAAGTATTATTTCTTAAAAAACATTAAAATGAGAAAAAGATTCTTACCTTAAACCCAAACCTAAATGTGGAGCCTTGGTCCTCCCAACCTAAATAAACTTAGAAATCTTAGCTCATACTCTTTTGCAATCACCAAGAAAGACGAGAAAAAAGGGAAGAAAACTATCACCAATTGTTTGAGGTATGTTCCCAGTTGATTGTTTATCTTCCCATTGTTAAGATTCTACTTCAAAATAAATCATCAAGATAATTCTTAATCTCTATAAATAGTAAAAAAAAAATTAAAATGGGGCTACAACTCTATGTATCCTCTACTCTTGTGTCTTATGCAACCTAAAGTTAAAAAATAGAAGAAAACTTCTTATGTTTGTAGCATGTAATGCTCATATTTTTAGTTATAACAATTTAATCAAATAATGTCTTAAGAGTCTTAGATAACTCAAAGAAGGGTTGCAACACATATACATTGTGTGAAATGAAGTAAGGAAAATAGAAGGAAAATATTTAGTTAGAACTAGAAATTGAGTCTCAACTCATTTATGTAGTATATATAAGTTTTACTTTGCTTTTATGACACTATTATGAATTCATTTAGTGTAAGTGGTAATAACGATTTTAAAATTGTTATAAAAGTTTGTAAATTTTGATTGTTCTTCCAAGTTATTATTATGTCAAGGGTTCATTCAATAAGACAAACCCTTTATGACAATTTGTAATAAGAATAGGTGTCAACAAAATAGGTAATTTGAGGCAGACATGCCAATGGTGATGTTATTTTTTTCTCTTGAACATCATTGCCTTCAAACCATGGCATTGCCATAATGAATGCACACGTTTTACAAATTCCTTAGGGTTGGATGTGAATTGAGCTCACTTGCACAAGGGATTGCGATAATCAAATTATATAATGGTGACATCTCCATACCTTATGTTGCCTCAACACCAATGCCTTCTATAACTACTAATACTTAGACACATTATTTTTGTGGCATTCCCAATAGTCTAATGAGGAACATAAGACTACAAGTTTAGCTCCAAAATACTAATGGTAGATATGTTCAATGTACAAGCCAGGGATGAGGCAAATGATGCCACTGACAAATTATTCTTTGCCAATGACATTTCATTCAATGTTGCTTGCTTTTCATATTTTAAGGAGGCCATGTTTATGGTTTTGCACAAGTAGGGCCTTCAAATGTGAAACCAAGGGAGATAAAACTAAAGACTACTATCTTCAATAAAAACTATTCCAAGACAATTATATTGAGATGGGTCTCATAGAGGTGTGATATTATCACATATGGATGCTCAAACATTAGGCACCATTCACTCACCAATACCATAGTCACATTTAAGGAAGGGAATTGCTTCCTTTGGTAATTAATATTTTGGTGAACATGAATGCAAAGTTTCAAATCTTAAGATATGTCATTGAACAGATTAGCCCCACAACAAAATGATGCAAGTTGTTCACAAATATGGCACACGTATAGGTCAACCAAAAAGCTAGTTGATGCTATCTATCAATATATATTGGACCCTTTTTGTGCATGCCATGAAAAATGCATTGGCAAAATTGAGTGAATCAAATAGGACATAATTTATATGAGATATGTAGATGTCTATCGACAAATCCACACATAATTTAAGTTCTCCAAGAAGGAATTTATCAAACCCATCAAAACCATTTATACATTCCACTTCATTCAATTGGTGAGGATGATTGAGTTACAAGAGCTCTTGCAGCTAATGGGCATGGGGGCATTGATGAGTAGTGCTAAAGACAAGAGCAAGTGATCAAAGTGAAGAAAATAATGAAGAGCAACACTTTTTTAGGCAAATGTCAAATGTATTACATTCATCATACATCAAATTCTCATAGTGATCAAATATGTGGACTCAATACTCCTAGCTTTGTGGAGCAATATACACACATTGATAACATGTTCATCTACGCGAAGTTCAACATTCAATAGAGAAATCCCACCTTGCAACCATATCATTACTTAATAGAGGTGGAAGAAGCTCAACACTCCTTTATAATGTTCACCCATGTACTAAACCCAAAATGGTATCTACAAAACCTTAGTAGATTTCTCCCCATGGATGATGCAAAGGCATAAAGAGGCTTCATGAAGGTCATTAAAAAGACGTATAATACATAAAGCCACATTGCCCCAAGACGTCTGGACCAAATTGTTTACTCATGTCATATTCAAAGGCTTCAAAGGAAACAAAGAGTCAGTTAACATAAATTGGAAGACTTAGAAGAAAAAAAAGCCCTATAAGTTGATGGCCTTCTTATGGGCCTCCATCATTGATACACACCAGCCATTTGTTTCTTAACACAAGTCTCAAATCGGATCAAGAATAGACTTACCTATAAAATAGGTAACCTTGTGTGTATATGCAATGCCTCACGATCCACACAATTTGTGTCTCATGGATCGTGAGACAATTTAACTACAATAAGCTTTCAACAAAGTGGAGGGATGTAAATCTTGAGGAGCCGACACATGTTGACAAGGATAAAATTGCACATACAAGGATGGCTCAAGGTCTAGTTACAGGGGCTAGACAAATCTAGCCGTCCTATAATGAGCATTCTCTTGGATCGTGAGATGAATTAGATTATACCTTGTATTTTGTGTAAGTGAATTGCATGAATCGTTTTAAATAATTTATATCTTTAACTTTAATTACATAAATATTGCATTACAGTGCTTGTCATTAATCATTGAATCAAATGATTGTCAATTTTTCAAACTTTGTATAAATTTTAGTGTGATTTAATTATATTGTTTACATAAATTATAAATTGCAACTTCTATTTTTTAATTTAAATTTTTAAATAATAATTTTATACATTATTTTAAAAGCCGTCCCTCTACCATCCCAAAATCTTGAAACAAATTTGCCGTCCTTGGAACCTGTTCCACCCTATCCCAGAAAATTGGATAGGAACACTGAAAGCATTCAGTATAATCTTGAGTGGTAGTGCATCTTTTTGAAGTCGAGTTCTAGATACAAATTTATGTCTTTCCAATCCATACAGATAGCATGCATTATACAAGAATACAGTGACAAGAATAACGGCTGTGAATTGTATTTTAACCTTTCTTTTGTATTATCTCTTACAAGACGATCATCTTCCCCAATGGATGATGGCCGTCATTTCTGCAGGCCACAAACTGAACACTACTAATTTAGCATGACACCACTGTGAGGATGAAGAAACTCTCCAGATATCAATCTCTGCAGAGACATGAGAAGATCATGGCTCTGAAGCTGACGAAATTAGCTTAATGTGGTCACTCATAAAGAAACTGATAAAACAGATGTATAGTTATGCAAGCCCTTGCCTTACTGTTTCTTTGAATGTTTTGGATAGCATCAGAAAAAAAGATCAATGATTTTCTAAGCAAATAAAAAGTGACAATTTTTAAACAAATAAAAAAGTGCCAATTTCAGAAAACACCTAAAACTGATTATGAATAAAATACAATCATAAGGACAGATCATAAATTCATCCTTGATTACTTTAAGTATCAAGAAACATGTTTTATCACCCTCGTAGAAATACAGAAAAAGACAACAAAAGAAACTTCGACTTTTGTATACTAATAATCCAAGATATGTTTACAAGATTCCAGTAGTCTGCATTGATCTTTGGACCCAACTGCAGGAGTCCAAAATATTTGAGGAACCATATTCTCTTAAGCATCAAGCTGCTTCTCCTGATCATGGAGCAAAATAATTGTTATCCTGATTTTGATGACCGCATCCTTAAAGCCAAGCTGACATTAAATGTGTCCCACAAAAACAAATTGACGCACAGTTAATTTTCATTGTCAAGCCAAATAACATTGTTGAAGGCTGATTTAAAGAGTGGCGGTAGACTTTGTCTCTCTCTTGGAAAACCAAATAAAATTCCATCCTACTGGTGAACCCCCTATTAAGTAGGTCTCTTGGGATGTTTCTTCCTTTTGACGCTTGTTACTGTGATTGTCCACACTCTCACCGGCTGCAGGTGTACTCTCTGATCTTTTATTCTTTCCCAGCATGCAAGTCTCAGTTCTCAGCTGTTTGCACAACTCCATCATCTGTCGCATCCCTGAATATAACATAACACAACATACTGTTAATGATTGTAGAGTGATATTTATTAATAATAAACTATATTGCAAATTCTTCCCTGGTTATCCTTTTTCTCCTCCGTTTCCTACATAATATTTAACTGTTATTTTTTCATATGCATTGCCCCTAGTGCTACTGACCCCACAAGAGTTAAACAGTGTGGTGCGACACTACGGCTGGATAAGGAAGGTAATTTAGAATTTTATTGTAGTTTTTTTTTCTTCTTTTCTCTACACTGTTCTTTTCTGTTTGGCTATCTCAGGATTTTCCCACCCTAACCAGCAAATTAGTGTAATTTCCTCATTAATACCCCCAAGCATAAAGTGTTCTGGATTTCTAGCTTTGATGGACAAAACAACCCCGTAGTTCCATCATATTTCACAAAAATAGAAATTCAGGTATTTTCAAACAATATAAGCAAAAACAACTTCCTTTACATGGATTCTGTAGACTAAAAACTGCCCCATGGGCAATATTCTGGGGGTTCTCTTCCGTTCACACTCAAAATCTTCATACACATGAAAATGTTGTCCTGTTATTTGCATTTTTTATTGATTTGGTGAGGTCTGAGCATAACAAAGACAAAGCCTCACCTCTATCTTGACTCTGTAAATCATTACTTTTGACATTGCTTAACAATACAATTTTATAATATGAATATTGTATAATTTGCCAGTAATGTCTTCTGGAATAAGCTCAACTTCAAGTCCAAACAGTATGAAAGTACAAAATTTGGCTAAGGCATGGTCAAAAAAGTGCAGCAATGTTTAAAAACATTAAGTTACAATTATTCTTTTTATTCAAAAAAATATTATTATAGAGAAAATTACAAAACTTATTGATCACGGCCATCCTAGCGCAGTGAGAGAGAGAGAGAGAGAGCAACAGTAGAAAGAACCCAGACTGGCAGGTAAAAAAGCCAGTAAAATGTCATTTGTGGCTGTTTCCATTAAGACAAGATTGCAGAAACAAAAAAGCTAAACTTCCAAACAGTAGAAAGAACCCAGACTGGCAGGTAAAAAAGCCAGTAAAATGTCATTTGTGGCTGTTTCCATTAAGACAATATTGCAGAAACAAAAAAGCTAAACTTCCAACTCTAAAGGAGATTAATGCACAAGCATTAAGAAACAAGATAGCTCATGTTTACTTTCAGAGTGCATAGAAGGGGTCTCCAAGATTCCAAAGCCATTACAAAGTTGCAGGAGGTCCCTTACCAAAGTGAGGGATTTAATCTTAAGTGAAGATTTAGGTCAGGGACAGTGCATAAAGGAGTGTTGTTGGAATGTTCTGGCATTTGTTGGGATAGTAGTTGTATCCCCACTCTAGTATGACTCTTGCATACCTACAGTTTGTGGGATCTTTGTATATAACTTGTCTATAATAGAGATTCAATGTTGCTGAAATTGACTGCAGACCATCGAGAGATCATTATTTGAGTTGCAGTTATACAAAAGATGCAGTTTTGCAATATAGATGCATTCAGGCCGTTGTCCTTGACTTCTTTAGCCAGACCAGCAATGTAGGATCCAAATTTAAGGGAGCAATCACAATAACAGTAGTGCTAAGAACTAGATTAGAGTTGTTTACTGATTGAGGAGACTCCTTGGAGGATGGAGGAAAGCACAAACTGAGATGGAAATGCAAGGGAAGACCAAAAACCCATTCAACCAAGGATTCTCCATAACCATGATGAAAAATTGCATCATGAGTGTTAGAAAAAAAAATGAGGATTCCAGTGAAGCAAATGTCCAGTGCGTGAAAAGCTATTGATAATTGTTATAAAAGGGAGTTGGTGAATTGATAAAAGGTGTAGAAAACCCTACAGATCAAGCATAGAGCTCTTCAAGGGTGTTACTTTGGTGTGTTGGGATTTTGAGGCAACAAAATGAAGGAGGATTATGTGTGTGGCAAGGGGAGAAGTAGAGAATTTGGGCAGAGAGGAAAGGGTGGTTTTCAGGGGCTCAGCATCGGGCATTAAAGCCTTGATGTGATAATTTCTGCATTGAGGGGATATACTTTAACTTTCTGCAATAGAAACTGACAGAATTTCCTTTAAGAAATGGTGTTGTGCTGCATTTGCACTTCAGCTTTTATAGCCCCCGTAGTCACCTAAAATTGACCATTACATTTGGTCAATTTATTCCAATTCGTCGTATTCCCGATCTCTATATTAATTAAATTATATTTTTATTATTTAATTAATATTCACCCTATCCCGATATTTCACTAAAATCATTTATTCCATCACCCCTAAGTCCTAACCTAAGATAAATTATTAATCCTAATTATTTATCCATTCCTATCACTACCCTTATCCCCTTTATTCAACAAATTAAATAAATAATTGCTATTTATTTAATTCCATCCCTCATGTCACATCCTCCAACTTTTCTTATTAACCTCCTAATCCCCATCTAATCCCTTCGTTAGAATGTGCACACACTTAATCCTTTCCCTATCTACCCTCACCCACCTTGTCCTCTCTCTCATCAATTTTCCCCCTTTTGGAAAAGACCTCATGTTTCCAAAAGTACCCAAAAGGAATTTTTAATTCCTTTATTTCCCCTCACTTGCCCCCTTGGACAAGAATTGCCTTTATGGCAAATCTTCCAAGGTACCATATATCTGGTGTTCATGGTATGGATATGTATGTTCTTTTTGTTGCTTAACTGTTGCATCATTAAGAAGATTTGTTAAGAGCTGCACTGATGTTTTAAGGTTCATGCTTGAAGTTTAAATTTAGTTAAAATTGGGATATACTGATTCACGCCCCCGCCTCCCCCCTCTCCCTCTCAGTATACTGTGTTCCCTTCACAATGCTGGAGTGACCGAAAACGGGGACACCTCCATTTTGTTGATCCGTCAATTAATGCCTTTGCCTGTGACCTTTCCTTGGTAGAGCGAAGTAGAATATAAGGTCGAATGCCATTGTCCAGGGCTTTGAGGGGTTTTCAAATACCATATGTGCTGCATGAAGCTGTTTGGAAAGAACAAGTGCGAAAAAATTGTCAGGAAGCAAAGATTTGAGATCGAAAAAACATGGAGTTTTGAGTAGTGGATGAGCTGTCACTCATTGTCACAGGTCAAGTGTCAGGGAAGAATCAGGTGTCAATGGGGAGCAAAATTTGCAAGGGTGAGAAAGAAGAAGGACAGGGGAGTCATTAGGAAATTAAGCAAAAAATTTCAAGAGATGGAAAGAACATGTTAACTTGATGTTGGGGTGGGGAAAAATAGAAAAACAGGGTGCACAGGGGTACAAGTTAGAATGAAAACATTAAAAAGGGGGCAGTCAAAGTTAAAAGTCATGATTGGCCTTTTCCAAGTATAGGTTAAAAGGTGGAATAAAGTGACAGAAGATTGTGGTGGGTGTGAAAGGACCCTGTAAGAGCAGTCAAAGTTGGGTTAAGTAATGGTTAGCCTTACCCGATATAGGTTACTAGTTTAGAATAAAGTAGTACTAGACTGTTGTGGGTGTGAAAGCACACCAGTATATCTTTTGTTTTTTCCAATATTAACCAATTTGATGCCAGATTAAGGTGGGAATCTTCTTTATGTCCACCTTTTATTTGACTTTATATTGGAGAGTCTGCTCAGTTCTCCAGATGATTACATAATTTTGATCATTGACCAAATCAAAAATTGAAAATCCTGTTACCCAAAAGGTAAGTAACTTTATTGAATTTTGGACCCTAACCAAAAATTGAGCGGATCTAACATATTTTATTCATTTCTTCAAATTTTATTTTAACTGTGCAGAAACAGGTGCCAAAAAAAAAACGTAAGACAACAGAGAAATTCAGAGATTCTTTATGAGAAATGAGACAAGCATGAATACAGAAAGTGATTTCAATTTCACTATCTTTGGTAAGTAAGAAAGAATGACATATGACTCCATACCTATAATATAAACGCAAAATGCCTCTCCTTACATGCATACCACTCATTGTTGAGCTAGTACTTGAAACATTTTCAGCTAGGAAACTTCTGTTTCGAATTTCCTGTGTTTTATGGTATTCTGTTTACACACATGCAATATCCCAGACATAATTTATTAGGGAAGCTCATATAATTTTCTATATTTGACTCACATACCATACTCCTATCTGTACTCACATATTTATCAATTCAATGCAAATTAGCTTTGATGTTATTTAATCACCATATTAGCAATATATGGTTCAGAGACCAGACAATCAACAGAGCTCTTGAGAGCACCCTTAGTTTAAATAAAGTTCATGCCCTTTCGAAAGAATCAGTACACAATTAAGAGGCCATTACACTTGAAGCACCATATAAGTCATTACAGACAAAGCAATCCCTTGCAAAGTGGCTTGTATAATCATTCAACACAGGAATTCATATGATGCATCTTTTACACCTTACATGTGGTTCAAATTTTAAATTTTGCTTTAAAACATGCATAAATAAAAGGGCCAAAAACTATTTCTATGTTGTTTACTGAACAACAAACATTATTTACTGTTCACCATTTTGCTTTTCCTGTATATGTGCCTTCACTCTTCTATCAATGAACATAAATGGAAAATCTATATGCAATAGTGCTGACAGATCTGTATGCATCGAACATTCACCATATAAATGCTACAGTACAAAAATCATTCACAAAATCAGATGATTTTATGACTAAATACAGGTACATTTACAATTTATTAGGTTAATCAATACCTTTACATACTTCCAATGCATGTTTACTACTGCGATAGTCAGGAGTTTTTAGGATCTGCAAGTATACACAACAAAGTGATGACTTCAGTCAATAAGAAATTCATATAAGCAAATTTAAAATACCAATCAAACTATCAGCTACCCTTAGGTCTAAGCTGTTTGAAAAAGTCAACATTTAAGCAGGATCACTATTCACATATTTCAGAATAAGGCATAAATATAAGCTTGAATTGTTAACAACTAACTCCTTTTCCCGATTAGACAAAAGAGGAAACTAGGTCTTAAATCAAGCAAAAATAGATCTATCAAAAAAGAGTACTAAGAAGAATGTACCCAGACTGGTTTGGCATTTCCCACTTTATTTCCTTTTAATTACTTACTGTATTAAAATAAGTAATTAATCAAACTTGAACGTTGAGATTTTAAATTGTGTCGCCATATTGCAAACCTCCTATGTGATCAAGCATCAAGCAAACACTACTTCATGATTCAAACATATTTAATCCACAAAAATGCGGAAAACCATCAACACATTGACCGAGACCAATTAACCTTGCGAGCTCGCTGACAAAGAATTTAGCATAACTTCAGATTGGCTTCGTATCTTTGGCCAAAAAATTGCAAATCATCCAAAACAACAATATGATGAAATGAGCAAAATTTGCCCAACTCTTCTGAAAATGCAGATTTAATTGTTTTTGTAATCCTGCGAGTGAAAAATATAAGTACTAATATCTCCCAATCTGTGAGGCGCCACAACTCGAAAACTGGCCACATTGGTCAAAATAACCCTAGAAATATTCCTATCAAAGGAATTTGCACCAGCTTACACCGATTTTCAAATTTACTTGTTTTTGTGAATTTTGCCAATTTTCACCACCGCACCCGATTTTGGACTTGAACAAATGAACTGCTTTATTGAACTTGGTGAGACAAATTTGATCTTGGGACAAACATACTTAAATCACTTTGAAAACAATATGATTCAAACTGACATTGACAAGAGATCAAGATTCACAATTAAATTAGGAACGCGATTTTACACAATAAACACCAGAGGAAGACTTCATACATCACTTTGAAATAACTGATTTTTGAGCTAACACCATCAAAAACCAAGACAACACACTCCCACTAGATCCATCATGCCTAAGAGCCTTGTCATCATCTATATTGACTCTAGAAAGCTCTACAATAGATGCATCCAAGTTGGTACACTCAAGGGTTATATCCCAACACTTCGTTGCCCCTTCCTTGTAGTCATCTTGCTTATGTGATAGGAGACACAAGTTGGAATGGATATAAACCAAGTCTTCTGTTTTTTTGCAGCCAATCAGTTACACTTCACTGAGTGTATAAAGGAGTATGTACTCCAATTCCATTCAGCTGAAGAACTTGCAACTTGTTGAAATTGGAGAGAACCAACACAACTTAAAAATAAAAAAATAAAAAAGAAATTAAAGAATGGCAAGTACTTAAGTCTACAAATGTTAAAAAATAAAAAATAAATGATAGAATATTGATTGCAATAGGCTGGAGGAACAAGTAATCTTGCCAGTGGAGGTACCACCATGTACAAGCATCTACATTGTATTGGTCTTGAAGAGCATAAAATCTATGATATCGTCCTGAGATGAACATGCCAAACTCTTTCCTAACATTTTCCACCACTTCTGGATTTGAGAAGAGTCTTTTGAATGCCCACTTGTACCCATTAGCAACTTCACTATCTCTATATGGTGGAATTCTCCCTAGCAAAGCAAGTACCTGTGAGCTATAGTATTTGGGAGATAATGCATATGCAAGGAGATGCAAATGTGTGTTCATCTTGTTCCAACGGTGATGAATGATTTTTTCCACACTTCGAGGTAATTCACTTTTTGTGCTATTATGACCTTTATTTTTTCAATCATGGAGTCAATGCCATCATAGATTTCCCCCAAACATGGTTGATTTGTATCAGCAAACCTGATCATACTCATGATAGGCTCGGTGAAACTCAAGACATAGTCCACACGAGCCAGCCAATTGTCATTTAGGATCAATGAATTCACCTTTTGGGCCCTCTCTGAATTTGATTGCTTCCAAATACTCCATTAATGGCTAATGTCCATGGCGTCCAATGCCTCTTGCACCTTCACAAGTTGTCTCAAAACGATTGTGTGTGATGCAAATCAGGTCTCAACAACCTAATGTTGTGTAAAAAGTAACACATTAAAATATAAGTAAACATGGCATAAATTAAATTTAAAAATAAATTAAATAATTAAACTTAAAAAAAAAATTAAATTTGATTTTAACAATTCCAAATTCGAGAAAGTCTTAAAAGTGCCTTGTGACATATGATGGTTTGTCACAGACATTTGGGTCTCCTCGCCCTCAGTGTATATAGCTTTCACCCACTCTATTTGAGTGCCAATTGCTTGCATCACCAACTTAAGGGAATGTATGGTACATGGTGTCCAAAAAATGTGCATATCTTTCCTCAACTAAAGCACCTGTAGCCCTGCAGATTTTCGCATTGTCCGTAATGACTTAAACAACATTTTCAAGACTCGCCATCTCTATGGACTCGAGGAAGATTTTAGAAATGAATTTTGCATCCTTGATTTTCCCATCACAATCAACCACCTTCAAAAACATTGCCCCTTTAGGGGACACTACAATAATAATTATTAAAGGTCAGATTTTGCAATCTTTTCATCCATCTAAAATAATACTCTTGTTTCAATCCAAGAATCCCTAATTGGTTTGAGTGTTGTCTCTACAAAAAAAAACTTTTGCCAATAAGGTGGCGCACACCTTTTCATACCCAAGACCTATAAAACCAGAAGATGCACTATTGATTGTCATCATCATTTCCTACCACTATGGTGATCTCCCCAAGTTGAAAGGAAGACCAATGGCATAAATGCAACATGCAATTTTTTTCCTCTGCAATGTCTCTTGTTTCATTTTGAAATGCTTTAACCAATGGGCCTCTTTTGAGAGGAGGAAAGGGATCTTCTTCTTCGATAGGTGTCTCCGAGAAAGGATGTTGGGAGGTCAGTACTGAATTTGTGGGTGTCTTTATTGATGTTTTCCTTGCTAAAGGATGAAATTTTAGTTTTGCTCTCTCACTCGCAGCATTAACTTTTTGTTCTTTAATGAATGCCATAAATTTTTTTCTTTTGGCAACCCCTTCTTATTTTGCCCTTCACACATTCTAATGCCACGTACACTTATAGCACAAAAGTGAACTTTCACTTGACTATATGAGCTTTTAAATTAGACTCGACACTCACTACAATCCCAAACAAATGCCCCACCTCCTGGAAGTTGACTAACCATTGAAACATTTTCCATAAAGGAGATGTTTGATCATATTTAAATTGTTTGTTTGTTTCAATACCCATTGAACTTGAACTAATGGCCATTCCAAATAGATTGCAATTTTGAATTGGTTGTTATAAGAGATTATAAAAAATTAAATTAAGACAAAAATGCAACCCTACAATATGTATAAACGAATGAAAGTTCAAAACAAACACCAAAAAACATTATAAAAAAATTAAAAAACTTGCTTTTATTTCCAAAAAAACTTGAAAAACTTCATCAAAAACTTGAATTTTTTTGTTAAAAAACTAAAAGAATCAATTAAAATGCTTAACCTTAGATGACTAGATCTCTTTTGTGCAAATTATCTTCACCCCTTTGGCACTTTGTGATCAATCTCCTTCGAAAAAATCAGCTACCTTCCAAAATGCAAAAATGGCTTAGCAATGGTGTGTTTGGAAGAAATGAAGTTGCATTCACAATGATAAGGGCAAAATTTAGGTATATGATTCTTTTTAGGGTCTTTTGTTTTAGTTTTGCATTAAAAAAAATGTTTTTTCATCAAAACTTGCACTTGTGACACGTTGGCGCTTGCAAGAGCACTTGGAAGCGTCCAAAGAGTGCCCAGACCACCCTAGGTTCCCTATGGGTCTGCATTTCGCGTACCCGCAAGGAACCTAGCAAGGCTAGGGTGCTCCCATTGTCGCTCCCACTCCCAAAGCGTTTTGGAGTGGGAACGGGCCCAAGTATTGAAGAACACAATAACTTAGTATACAACGGCATGGATAGAGCAAAGATGGCTATTAGATCCATTTATGTTAGGGTTGAAGATAAGTATCGTCCTATATGTGACTGGTGACATCATTAATTGATGATGGCACCTTCAATTTCACAAGTCCTTAACATTTAGCTACCTATTTCTCAAATCCAGCATTCCAATTTTGCCTAGATCTCAAGGCCAATGAAGAAGTTCTAACTAGGCTATACACAATCATAGAACAGATGGAACCTATACCTCAACTTCAACTAAAGATAATCTCTGAGATTGAAATCTATAGGTTTGCAAAAGGGGACCTCTTTGCACAAAACATATGTAAGGCAACTTGAATGACATTGCAACCAAGTAAGTCTATTAAGGGCATAATTTACAGTTTAAAATTAAATTTCCCTTTTTTTACATTAATGTTGAAACTCAAAGTTGAACAATGAGATTGAGTTTTATATTCTAATTTCAGATGCATGATGGGAAAGGTTTGGTGCTAAGGTATCAAATCTTCAAAGGATTGCAATTTGTGTCTTGAGCCAACCATGTAATTCTTTAGAATACAAACACATTTGGTGTATGTTTGACCACTTACACTCAAAGAAGAGCAACAAGTTGTTGGTGCAAAGGTTGAATAATCTTGTTTATGTTCATAACAACCTTTGTCTCCATCACAAAAACTTGGACACAAACTTATTTGCCATCACTCCAAAGGAGGTTGATCCACAATCAAATTGGATCATTGAGGTTGAGGAACCCATCTTCAATGAGGACCTTACAATTGATCAAGTAGGCTTAGAGGTAGAGGTATTAGCCCTAGTAGAGGAGGATAAAGCATGAACAAACCCCTTGGATGTTGGTGTAACTAATACATAGGCAAATATCGTAGTCGCATCATCATTGAGGACCTTTCTAAGCAAACCACAAAGGACTTGTCGTACAACTATGGATGTTGGGACGAATTGTGCGAGGCCCTCTGAGCCATAGACATATTTTTAATTTTGATATTTGTTTTAATGCCATAGATTTCATAATCCAAGAGTTTTGTATACACTTGACATATATATATATATATATATAAAATGTTGTTTCATTCAACTAAATCCACTTTTATACTCATGTGATCAATGTATACTTGTGTATGTAATCACAATAGCTTCTATTTGATTAGTTTATTGTGTCTTTAGATTTTATTTATTGAAGGATGCATGATATAAGTTTTAAATCCTTATAAACCTCTATATTTCATGTTTTTTTCAATTTGTCGATTCTTGGCTAAGTCTAAGTGTTGAGTCCAAGTCCAGGTCAAAAATCAGCTTGCTGAATTTGAGTCAAGTTCAAGTCTTGTAACTATGCTTGACACTTTTGTGCAACTAAATTTTTATCAATTATCAATTCACTTGATAGACACATAAACTCATGACACACACACATGAACTAATCAATCAAACTCAATCATAAAGCAGATATGTCACCTTGAAATTGTCACTTGTGAAAGCTCCAAGGTAAGGTCATCCTTGACTAGGTCATCAATTTATTTGGAGTAGCTATAACTCAATCTTTAAGTGAATGACTATAACTCAAATTATTTTGAATAACTATAAAAGAGAGTGCATGTGAGTGGGCACCATTAATAGCGCATTAAGGGTACTAATATTAGGGATGATATGACATCACCCAAATGGCATCACAATTTTATTGGGTGGCCTATTACAAGCATATAACTCGTAAATAATCCTGAAGTACAATGTGTGTTAATAAATGTATTTTGATTAAAAAAAAACGATTCAAGAATAGTGCTATCGATTTTGAAAGAAACCATAGACAAGTAACAATTCTAAGAAGCAACAAACAAGAAATGGAATCCCCCTCTTGGAAATTATGTCAAATTGAATTTTGATGGAACCTCTAGGGGTAATCCAAGGATGGTTGGAGGGAGCTTTGCACTCAAAGATTCTAAAGGGATTAAAACTAATAATAAAGCTTACTAGGGATTAAAACTAATAATAAAGCTTAGTGGGAAGCTCTAGTTATAGGGAAGTTAACAACATCAAAAATATAAAAAATTTGGTTGTAGAAGAGGATTCCATTATAGTTATAAACACCCTTCAAAAAGCTCAAAGTCCCAATTGGAAACTCAATTGCTATGTGGATAATGTATTTAGTATTGGTGAATCATTTGAAAACTTTTTTCAGCACTATAGGAAATCTTTGAACTTACCAATGGATAATTTGGAGAATGTTGGAGTGGACCAAGAGCCAATTATTGCTATCTATAGTCATATCACTAACACTTGGGTGAAATTAGAGATTTTTAAGCTTTCAACCTCTTTGATTTAAAGGATTCAATTTGGAGAACTCCTATGTTGGAAAGGCTTATATAGGTTGTTTTAATCCATTGCTCTAGCAATAATTTCATCCTTTTCTTAGCAAAGGTGCTACATGTACAAGCAAGGAAATTTAAATTGATTACGAAGTATATTTCACATGCGAGATGTCTTTACAGTTCTAAAGTAGAGCATTATGGCAAGTACGATGAAGAGTTTACAAATTTCCTTCTCATGTATGGCATTCACTAGTCAATTAAAGTTGTGTTTTATGGGATCGGTCTTGTTTGTTTTAAGTTGAGATAGATCTCTATCATGATACACTAGAGGCCATGGCTTTTGATGCACAATCTTTTGGTATTGTGTTGGATTTTGGGATGTTGCTCTTCTTTGTTCTTCACGAGATGGCTTAGAAGAAGGTGGTCCGTGTGTGAAATCCTTAGCGAAGAGGAGTGGTGACAGGTAAGTGTCTAGTTGCTACTTGTCTATCAAAGTGGTGCTAGGCCCTATAGGTTTGGTTATGGGAGGAACACTAAGTTACAAGCAATGATCCACAAAGATTTCATCTCAAGGCTAGTGGAGGAAGTGACTCTTAAGGATGTTTCTCCCAAATGATTTTAATGATATGGTGTTGCCTATGGAGGAGTATGTAGATTCTAAGAGGAAGGAAAAAAATGAAAGGTAGAGAACTATATGTTGCATGTTGAGGTAGGGTTTGTGGAGGAAGGAAAAGAGAAAATGTTGGGGGATTTGTTTGTTAGACAGGAATTACATCTCCTTAAGGCTTCTATAATGATGTTAGCAAATTTCTACAACGTTTAATGGTATTGCATACCAAGGGAAGGTTATAATACACCATCGCAATGTTTTCGGCAAATATCATCCACAGAGCATAGCAACAAAAGGAAATTATGCACGGGATACAATTCCCAAAACTAGATGTGTTAGAGAGAAAGGTGTAAGAGGAGGCTTGAGAACATCAAAACTGGGTGCAAGCAAAGAAGGTGATAGAGGAGGAAGAGATAGGCACCTCTAGGATGAGTGGGTGTTCATCTTGACTTGGAGAGCAATTTTGCTTGTTTTTGCCTATTTAGTACTAATGGAGGATAGCATATTAGTTTAGTTGGTTTTCACACTCGATATGTTGTTGGATCTTGATGGTGGCTTGGTTGGCTTTGGCCCTATTCTCAGGGTGGCAAGTCATTTTGTTTGCTCTCTATTTTAATGTTATTCATATTATGGAAGTTGGCTCAAATTAGGATTTTAGCCATATGCATATGTACTAAAAAACTATTTCACAAGCGAGAGGCCCAATAGAAACACTCGACCATAATGTATACAAAAATTGTATTTTGATTTAAATTCATAGATGATAGCACATAACCAGAAATATAAGAAAATAAGAAATCAACACTCCCCCCTTGTGAGAAACAATTCTCCTTTAAAGGAATTAGATCTCTCAGCAACTCAATCTTCCCTTTTGGTAGTGGCTTAGTAAGCAAGCAATTTTTTTGCCACTTTAAATGAAATATATAAGAACCAACATTTGCTTTTATACCTTGTCTCATAAGAAGAGATATCAAAAATCAATAAATGAAAAATAATTGTATGTGCAAGCATCTCACCATTCAATTCAAACACTAATTTATAAAACCCAACAACTTCACATCTAGTGAAATGTATTGCAATGTACTCTACTTTTGCAAAATGAAGAGAAATACATGTTTCTAGATAGAACATGAAATCACCCCTGTACTAAAAAAGGTACCTGGGCTTTTGAGTCTCAACACCTTCTTGCCAATCTAAATCTACATAATCATGCACAAAAATTCATCTCAATGTAGTATACTATGATGAAGAGTTCCCTTGAAATAGGGAGCACATGCTTTGTGGCCCTCCAATGGAGCTGCCTCAACTCCACGATGAATTGACTAAATGTGTTAAGTGCATAGCAAATGTGAGGCTGAATACTAACAGATGCATAAGTGAACCTGGAATAGAAAAGTATCCATCAACGGTATACGACTTTGTACACTCCAAAACAAACTGGAAGAGAAAAGTTATGGAGATGACAAGGTGTATGGTGCATAGTTGAAATGTGCCATATAAGAACTGGGCAAAAGCTATGAATACAGAAGTCTACATCTTTAATAGAAGTTCATGTAAAGCCTTGCAAAATGTCACTCCCAAGGAAGCATGGTCAAATAGAAAACCTTTTGTAAGTGATTTTTGAGTTTTTGGTTGTATTGCTTTTATACATATCCCTAAGGAAAAGACAAGTGATTTAGAAGCAAAAAGCAAACCATATATGTTTGTTGGATATAGCGTACAATCCAAAGCATACATAATACTAGATGTCTCTACAAATAAAATTGTGGTTAATAGAGATGTTATTGTAGATGAGAAAATACCATTCTTTTCAATTAATGATAATTCTACAGATAGTAGTGAATGGGTAATTAATCCTGATTTTGAAACAAGTTCTAATGTTGAAATCAAACAAGAAACATTAGAAAAATCACATTCCAAGGTGGGATCGGTCGGAGAAAAGAGTGATACTCCATGTCCACAATACAATCAAGAGGACCAACAAAAGAGACCAAAATGGCACTATACCACGATGAAGAGAGTTTAGGAGGTTGAATTGCCAAAGGTGATGGAAGATCGATCTACATGTTCAAGAAAACATCTTGTCCAAGGTGTTGAGCTGGTAAGTTTTTCTCTAACTTCTACCATTTCATAGATATTTGAGTTAAGTACATTTGTAGAGACCAAAGCGAAGTTTGAATGGGAAGCTGCCATTAAGGTGGAATATGATGCCTTGATATAAAATAGGACTTGGGTGTCGTCAACATTGCCCCTAGGAAAGAAATTTGTTGTATGCAAATGGATTTAAAAAGTAAAGTGTAAATCAGATGGATCTTTAGACAAGTATAAAGCTCGTCTTGTTGCTAAAGCATATGCACAAGAAGAGGTAGACTATGAAGAGACATTTTCCTATACTGTAAAAATAGTAACCTTTCGGTTGTTATCTCTATTGCTACTCAATTTGGATGGAAGGTATATCAAATGGATGTCAAAAGTACCTTCTTGAATGGAGAATTGGAGGAAGAGGTCAGAATGACTCAGACACTGGGGTTCCAAGTTCCACGCAAGAACATTTGGTTTGCAAGTTGGTAAAGTCCTTGTATGCACTTAAGCAGGCTCCTTGACCCTAGCATTTTAAAATTGATCAATATCTTAGAGATTTTGGTTTTAGAAAAAGATATTCTCAACCCACTCTCTATGTCAAAATCAATGGTGGTGACATAGTGATCCTAATTGTCTATGTTGATGATCTGGTCATCATTGAAAGCAGTGCTATTTTAATTGAACATGTGAAACATGTATATGTTCTATTTTTTAAATGACACTAGGCCTACTTCAATATTGTGTAGGTGTAGAATTTTGGCGAATTGATCACAAAACTTTTGTATCACAAACGAAGTAAGCCAAACCTCTTTTAGAAAAATTTGAATGATTGAACGCAATCCTACATCTACACCTATGAAAGTTGGGATCAAACTCTCAACCAACATTTGATTCATCAATGATCAATGAAACAATGTATCGATAATTAGCAGTGTTCCACGGGGACGCGTCCCCCCCCCAAAAAACCCCGCGTTTCCTAGACGGGGATGTCTCGGAGACTTGGGGACATGGGGGGACGTCCCCCCACCAGCCCACCACCAGCGCCACCATCCCACCACCAGTGTCACTGTCTCCAAGATGCTACTAGGACTTCGAGGATGCTAGGGTGTCCTCAAGACGTTTAGGGGACTCCTAGTTGTCTCCAAGATGTATAATTCTTATACATCTTTTTATAACTATTTTTTCAAGTACTATATGTATTTCAGCACCCTGCCACCCCCTTGCCACAGTCCCCTCGTCGTCCCCCTGCCGCCCCCAAGCTTAGATCCCCCATCCCCGCGTCCTCGAAACGTCCCTTGCCGTCCCCCCGTCCCCATCCCTGAAACCCCATGGAACACTGATAATTAGTCACTAGTTTGATTTATTTCACTACCACAAGACCGGATCTATGTTTTGCAGCTAGTTGTCTTTCTCATTTGATGTCTAAAACCTCAAGAGGAACATCGACAAGCTGCAAAACAAGTCCTTCGATATGTCGAAGGGTCCCTTGACTTTGGCATTCTGAGCAATTTGTTGACTTCATGATAACAAGATATATTGTTTTTGATTGGGCTGGATTAAGTGATACAAGAAAGTCTACAACAAGTTATATTTTCACTCTTAGGTCAGGAGTAGTTTCTGTAATGTCCCCAACTCAAATCAAATGATTAGCAGCAAATTGGTTGTCCTTTCCTTGGTTTACCCAAGAGGAAGAGAATGTAGAGCATCATTGGGTAAGAAATGAAGTCCTTGGCTTGTTCTTAATTCTAATTTTAAGTTGAGTGCGCGTCTTTTGATGCAACTTAAGTGAACTTAAGTTATTATAAGGAACTTAAGTTATTTTTATGTTGGGCATGTCTTTTTAGGCAACTTAAAGTGATGCCTAGCCAAGGAGCTTAAGTTGTCCCCTTTTTATGAATTAACATCTTTTTAACATGTGCTAATTAGCCTAAAGGGGGCGTCTAGCTTCTAGGAGAAGATAAGATCATATTTTTAGGGTTTTCATGTGAGCCTTTGGATTAAAGATGTTAAGATGAAGGGTGGAGATTAAATCATATGGTTATGAGTTGCTATATAACACCCTAAAGGGCTCATTTGGAGGCATTGTGTGATAAAGTTTCTTGCTTATTTCTGTTGCAACTTGGCTTGAGGATTGAAACCCTTAAGTATCCCTGGTTTCAGTGAGACATACAAGCTCTCCCTAGTCAGAAGAGTGTGTTTCGGTGGAAGAACTTCGGTTTGTGAAACCCTATCACATTGTTTATTGAAGGCTGCAAGGTTTTATCAGGTTTGGAGGCCAAAATTACAGTGTTATCAGTGTTGGTTACTCAGATTTGAAGGTGTTCACTACTGCAAATCATTCATTTCTGGTTTTTCTGAGGATAGCGGTTGAAGGGCAACAATTTCAGACTTAAAGATAGTCATTTTGAGTGCCCAGCATCACTTTTGGAGGGACGCCTAGGGTTAGAAAATATTCTGACCTAAATCTGGAACATTTTTAGTATGAAATTTGCAAATTTACTTATGGAAATGTTTGATATTTAATTCTGAAATTTTTGGGCAGTTATAAGGGTTTAAAATGCCATTTTCTATTAAATCTTATCAGAATTTTTGTGTTTGTTTGGAGCTACTTTAATACAAATAAAATTCAAATTTATGCCCTAGTTTGTGAAGAAATTTGTAATTAGTTTTGTGCCCTAGTTTTCAGAAAAATTAGTTTCTTTTTAGTATCCTATTTGGGGATATTACAGTGGTATCAAAGCTGCAAGACTTGGCAACCTGTTTGTGTTGATTGCATGTGCGGAAAGGGTGGTCATAACCTAGAAAAACAAAAGGAAATAATGGTAGGCAGCGATCAACAACCATCATCAAGAAAACATATGTTCGCAGAAATGATAAGACAGCTACAAAATACCAATCTTTATTTGAGTCAAATGGCTCACAACACAGCAAATGGAAGAAATTTGGTGCATACAAAGAGAGAAGATAGTAGCAAAGCTACAGAAAATAAGGAACATGCTACCAGCAAATCCACGGGTTCATCACAATCCAGACTGTTGATGCCCGCATTTATACAAGAGGATGAGCTTACGCAAGAGAAACCTATGGAGGACAATGAGGATGATAGAATTTTGGCTAATTATCAAGCTTTGGGGACAGATTTTCAATCAGCCATCTCATTTAGAGATTACTTGGAGATCACTCAAATAAAGATTGGTATTTTGTAGCTGTCTTATCATTTCTAAATGAGATGGCTCATAACACAACAAATGGAAGAAATTTGGTGCATACAAAGAGAGAAGATAGTAGCAGGGCTACAGAAAATAAGGAACATGCTACCAGCAAATCCACAGGTTCATCACAATCCAGACTGTTCATGCCCACATTTATACAAGAGGATGAGCTTACACAAGAGAAACCTATGGAGGACAATGAGGATGATAGAATTTTGGCTAAGTATCAAGCTTTGGGGGCAGATTTTCAATCAGCCATCTCATTTAGAGATTACTTGGAGGTCACCAAACACACCAAGCCAAAGCAAAAACAGTGGAATCAAGGGAAACAAAATTATGGGTTGCAGGAAAGGTTAGAACATCTTGAAACACTAAAACCTCATTTTGCAAAGAAAAAAGAAAAGGAGGAAGGAAAGAAAGAAGAATTTCTCCTTCATGATTTGCAACCTACAAGTGAACCTAGGAAGAGAAAAAAAATCAATTGAAGAGAGAACACTGCATGTGGAGGGGCCATAAAGAAGAATCACTCCATGCCTTTACAAGTGAAGAGCACATGACACTTCAAGATGACTACAAGATTGAAGAAGAGTCACCTATAAGGAGGCCTTGGTGGTAGTGAAATCATACTACCTACACTTACTTGTGGATGGAGATCATCTCTTCACGCTTGGTGAGATATACTTTGATGCTTTGAGAAGAAAAGAAGATGAGGTGGATAAGCTTTGTGAGGAGTTGAGCATAGTACACTCTTCATCATACATAGCAGAATTTCAAACTTCTATGTCAGCCACATCCGATGAAAAACAATGCAACATGAAGATGGCAAAAAGTGGAGACATGGAGGAAGGATTTGGAAGGTCCTATGATGAAGTCATGAAGGTAGAAGAGACACATACACATGAAGATTCAACTTGCAGCCATGGGACAGAGTTTGTGACACATGGTACACTTGATTTTCACTTGGAGACATCTCATGGACCAACACTTGTTGATATCCATCCACTTATGGGAAGAGAGATGATTGAGATTGAGGAAGACATCACACTTAGGCATGAGGTAAGGACTGATTTTCGAATGTATGACAGCAGTCCCTTATCTTCATATCATCATGATATAACAACCAAGAGGATCAGTCTTGAGGTTTGTGATTTCACTTGGGAGGCTCATGTTAGATTGGTACTTGATGCAACAAGGAGGAAAAAGATGTTTGAGGTGAATGAAGACACTATGGAAAGGTATGACAATTGTTCTGATTTTCTGATTTGGAACAGCAGTCTTTGGTTTTTGAATAATCTTGAGTTGGTAGCTCCTACTCATGAGGAGGATGGTAAGAAGTCTTCTTCTATTGTTGGCATTCAATTGGGAGACAAACATGAGGTCTTATTTGCATGTCCAAGACCCAAGAAGACCAAGTTAGTACAACTTGACATGGCAGAGGCAAAGAAGATTCAAAGCATGTGGCATGTAAGGAATAAGCCATGCATGGTGGCTAAGCAAGTGGGGCAATCAGGTTTGAGGTATGATTCGGAACTCCTTGAGTGTTTATATAGCTTGCTTCATGAGGTTTTGGTGTCTCCTCTTTCGGAGAGCCATTTGAAGGCTCACATCATAGACTTGGATGTGCATGATATTTATGGAGCCACCATTGACAAGTATGATGCAAATGTTGATTTCATGATTATAAACAGTGATACAATTTCTTCACATGATTTTGGTAATCATATGGTGATTGAAATGCTTCAAGGGGATAACGTTGGTAAGAGGCTTCATTTTGTTGATCTCCATTCTTTCACGGCTAAGTATAAAATAGGGTTGATAGATCCAAGGTACACAAGAGGTTTGGCATTGCATAATGGTTTTATTATTCCTTGCTCAATGAGATCATCATTACCGGAAGGACACATGGAATATAATGTTTTGATTTCAGCTAAGGCTTATTGTCATGATGGAGATTGTTGTACATTGAGTTATCCTTGCATAATGCTTACATTTCCAAACATGAGTACTTCTTATGCGGAGTTGGAATTCACAATAGTTGGGAAGAAGATTGTATTGAGAGCTTTAGCAGATGGTGCTCCAAGGGTAGCGTCAGCGAAAAGGATGGAGGTTTGTTTTGTGCATGATAAGGTAGATGGTTTTACATGTTGCATGATGTTTTCACTTCCAATCATGAGTCATCATCCTTATGAAGATTTGGGGAACATGATAATCAAAGTAGCGCAGCAATTTTTTGCAAAGATTAAGGTATATGATGGTGAGTTTGCTGATTACATGTTGAGAATAATTGCATTTCTATCCAGGAGAGATGAGGAGAATATTCAAATTGCACAGGAACAGTAGAAGAAATATGTTGATCGCCATCAAGTTGAGAGGTCTTTTGAGGTGGGAGACCTAGTATTTGTGCGTCTTCAACCTTACAGACAATCTTCCTTGAAGGTGAGTGGGGCGAAAAAGCTTAAACCCAGATTTTATGGGCCTTTTAAGGTGACTAAGAGAATTGGTGAAGTAGCATATGAGTAGGAACTGCCATCTACAAGCAAGATCCACAATGTATTCCATGTGTCATGCCTCAAAAAGGCACTTGGACAACATGTGACACCTTCCTCAAAATTGCCTCCCATGGATGAAGAGGGTAAATTGATACTTATTCCGGATATAATTTTGCAAGTAAGGGAGAAAAGGTTGAGGAATAAGGTAATTTCTGAATATCTTATCAAATGGAAAAACTTGCCTTTGGAGGATGCAACATGGGAAGGAGAGGAGATTCTTAAGCATCCAAGCCTTCAAATACTTGAGGACAAGCATTCTTTGGGTGGGGAGGACTGTAATGTCCCCAAATCAAATCAAGATGATTAGCAGCAGATTGGCTGTCCTTTCCTTGGTTTACCTAAGAGAAAGAGGACGCAGAGCATCATTGGGTAAGAAATGAAGTCTTTAGCTTATTCTTAATTCTAATTTTAAGTTGAGTGCACGTCTTTTGATGCAGCTTAAGTGAACTTAAGTTATTATAAGGAACTTAAGTTATTTTTATGTTGGGCGCATCTTTTTAGGCAACTTAAAGTGATGCCTAGCCAAGGGACTTAAGTTGTTCCCTTTTTATGACTTAAGTGACATCTTTTTAACATGTGCTAATTAGCCTAAAGGGGGCGTCCAGCTTCTAGTAGAAGATAAGATCATATTTTTAGGGTTTGAATGTAAGCCTTTGGATTAAAGATGTTAAGATGAAAGGTGGAGATTAAATCATATGGTTATGAGTTGCTATATAACACTCTAAAGGGCTCATTTGGAGGCATTGTGTGATGAAGTTTTCTGCTTATTGCTGCTGCAACTTGACTTGAGGATTGAAACCCTTATGTATCCCTGGTTTCGGTGTGACATATGGGCCTTCCTAGTCAGAAGAGTGTGTTTCGGTCGAAGAACTTCGGTTTGTGAAACCCTAGCACATTGTTTATTGAAGGCTGCAAGGTTTTATCAGGTTTGGAGGCAAAAATTACAATATTATCAGTGTTGGTTACTCAGATCTGAAGGTGTTCACTACTACAAGTCATTCATTTCTGATTTTTCTGACAGCAGTTGAAGGGCAACAATTTCAGACTTAAAGATAGTCATTTTGAGCACCCATCATCACTTTTGGAGGGATGCCTAGGGTTAGAAAATATTCTGACCTAAATCTGAAACATTTTTTATATGAAATCTGCATATTTACTTATGGAAATGTTTGATATTTAATTATGAAATTTCTGGGCAGTTATAAGGGTTTGAAATGTCATTTTTCTGTGCATAGTAATATTCAGAATTTTCTATTAAATCTTATCAAAATTTCTGAGTTTGTTTGCAGCTACTTTAATACAAATAAAATTCAGATTTATGCCCTACTCGTGAAGAAATTTGTTATTAGTTTTGTGCCGTAGTTTTCAGAAAAGTTATTGTTTCTTTTAGTATCCTATTTGGGAATATTACAGTTTCTTGGCAGTGCAAAGCTCCAAAACACATTTGCCTTATCTTCCTCAAAAGAAAAATATAAGGCAGCAGGCAATACAAGTTGTCAGGCAATGTGGTTAATAAGACTATTGGTTGATATTCAATTGGATCAAATTGCACTGACCTCACTTTTCTGTGACAACCAAAATGTTCTCAAGGTGGTGAAGAACCCAATCTATCATGCCAAGACTAAACATATTGAAATTCATCACCATTACATTTTCCAGTTGGTTGATAATGAAGGCATTTGTCTTTATTATTGTCCTATAAACTTAAAGGACCAAGTTGCAGACATAATGACTAAACCACTTGGTAAAGATAACTTTGTCAAGTTTGGAGATAAACTTGGACTTGTATCTAGTTTAGATTAATATAAATTAATGTTGGAATTGTAGAATATATCTTTAGCATTATGGGATTAGTTTTATGTTTGTTATTACTATGCTATCATTAGAACATTGTTGTAATTTGTTTCACATAGATTGTAGGTTGGAGGGAATTTGTTCCTAAATAATAGGAATGGTGGTTTCATTATTTGGCTTATATAATAAGCCATTCTACAATGTAATATTCATTGGCTCGAGAATATATTGATAATAGAGTGTTTGGAAGAAGCATCTAACATCCTATATATGGAACACACGGCTTGGCATTTATTTACAAATGTTTGTCTCCTACAAAGTTGCGTTCAAAATGGAGATTTGGCAAGAGGCAAGTGCATCGATGCCCACCTCAATCAAAAAGAATTTGCCACAAATGAAGTTTAGGGTAAATCGTAATATGGTTTCACATATGTATGTGAAATGCAGCAATCTGTAGGATGTACAAAAAGTGTTTAACAAAGTGTTAGAATGAGATGTGTATTCATGGACTATTATGGTTGCATCTTATGTAAGGCAAGGACATGGGTACAAGTCAGTAGCACTCTTTCAACAAATGCAGAGCAGCAAATTAGGGTGAACGAGTTCACTTTTAGCAATGTTATCTTTGCCTAGTCAAAAATGCAAGCTCTATAAAAAGGGTATGACAATCTACCATGGCATAATAAGGAGCAGATTACACTCTGATGTGACCTTGGCCAATGCCCTCATCAACATATATGCAAAATGTGGCAGCAAAGAGAAAGCATACA
>VDFB02000013.1:186034960-186132660 GCA_007258455.2 Sequoia sempervirens
CTAAAATTTGCAGGAGGACTAAGTCGTCACTAAGGGTGAATTAGTCCTGCTTTCAGGCCTAAAAATTGATTTTGACATTTTTGAGCACCCATATGGCAGATTCTTATTTCGACAAAATTTCTCGAAACTGGGACTAAGTCGCCCAGCCTAGCCTAAGTGTCCCTGTCAACCATTCAGTTAAATTTTCTAGGATTCCAAAAAATTTCAACATCAAACTTATGATTCTAGGTGCACCTCTTCCATTCTGTTATGTTATTTCATCATATAGTTGCATTTCTTAGATATTTCTATATACCACATTGTATTTTCCAACACTTTACATTTTCATAGTTTTGCATCATTAGATTACTTCAAATTTAGATTAGTGCATTTGTACATCATAATTAGACTTAATTACATCTCATTAACATAGTCTTGAGTATAAACCCTATTGGGAAACTTGCAGCCATATAATGACAATTTCCACATAACCCAAATTTGAAAACATGCAAATAAATACTCAATAATATCAACATGCAAGAGAATAGACAACATACCCATGAAAGATGACACAAGATATACCCTGGGAAAAACCTCAAGAGGGAAAAACCCAGCCTCCAAAAACATCCACACTCCATGTATTATTCAATAATGAAAACTCATTACAATACATCTGTAGAGACTCCATGAACACTTCTGAAGCACAAGCTATCCATGCATTCCATGTGACCAAGCATGAATCCGCACATCCCATGCCATGCTTCAAACCCTCACACATGCACAAGATCAACTTGCTAATCTGCAACAAACTCTCCAACCCTAGACAACTACCCTTGTGGTTGCTTTTATAGAAACAAGCTCCCACAAAACCACCAAGTGGTATTACATAAACCATGTGTCCAAACCATGAACTTACAATATCATGTGACCCCACATTTAATATTGGGTACTTTATTATATTTTATTTTCCCTCAATATTAAATAATTACTTTTTACAATTATGTCTCAATGTTACATACATAAAGTGGCCCCAACATTATTACTCCTAATGATGCACATACATTTAGGTACCTCTAGGTGAACCACACACATAATAATAAATTAAACATTATAAGCATTATGCAAGGTGTACAACACCTACTTCTAACAATCTCCCACTTGTTGTATACATTGCATAAGGGGGTAACAAGTAAGCTCAAACATCAAGATAATAAACTCCATACACAACATGTACCATCCTGGAATCCAAGTGCTCCATGTGCTCCATCAAGATACCTGTAACAAGAACCAAGGTGACCACCATCTCATCCATGAATGCTCTCATCCTTCGCCATGCCAATTCACTAAGATAAGAACACATCCAAAGAGATGTCACACTAACTATCACAAAGAAGCATAATCCTGCCTCAAACTGATATCTCAAAACACAAACACTCAATCCAAAGATAATGAATATGCACCAGTAACTATCAAGAATAAATCACCATAGCTGAAATGACACCCACAAAAAGTTTCAACACATCCAACTATCCATACCTCTAAGGTATACATAACATAGTAAACTCATGCCATCACATAGCCACCCATAAACTGCAATAACAAACTCCATGTGCAAACTTGTCAAAGAGTGACATACACATCCAAGAGCTCCCACTACATGAGAAATGTCTAGATGAATGCAAACCTGGAATGAGCACATTCAACGCGTTGCTTTGTTAACATTCCAGAAAGAAGGCACCATCACAAGTGATCAAGGCATACCAAGTGTTATGTGACTTTTTCCCCAAGAAGGAAAAATTATGAAAAAACCCTTTAAAATTAAAGGGAGAATAAAGGATATTATGATCCTTTGATTAAATGAGATATTAATAGAGCATATGTGTAAAATCTCTCTTAAGGAGGTGGAAACATAATTATTTAGTGAAATAATTATTAAATGGAAATCTCGTGAAAGGGTGTGATGGTTTGGAAAACCACCCCTTAAAGTTTATATAAAGCATTTATGTGAGACTTGGAAAAAAGGAGGAAAAAATATATATTCAAGAAGAATATAAAAGAGGAAAATCAAGTGGAGCACATTGCGGGAATAGGGTTTCAGTTAGCAGGCTGAGTAGGACGGAGAAGGGGCACTCCTACAGTGGGTGTCCAACTTGGGGTACAAGTGCGTGCACTCAAGACGGTCCTGGCCAGGGCATGGTTTTGTGGCATGAGTGTTGAGCATTGTTCCAGTGGAACCAGCACTCATGTAGAGCAGCAAAGTCTGCTTTCCTCCCAGACTGCTCACAGATGGAAGAGGCTGAACCAGGGACCATTCCAGCAATAGTTGGGGATTTCTTCTGCACATTTCCAAAGATAAGTATTAAAGATTAATAAATTGTATGAGCAATAAAGTGTTTAAATATTTGAGTTTATTGAATTAATAATTTATTGATGGCATGCTTGAATGTATTGAGTGAAATTATTGATCAATTTATTTAATTTCAAAGTCTTTACTTGAACTATAAATATTATATTAAAATTTGTGCATAAAAGTTTTGGGATTAATCTGTGCAAACAATTTAAATCATTGCATTTTTATATTTGGGAATTAGTTTCATTTCACCAAGTCTACTAACAACATCACATAAAAGCTGTACACATGTAGTACCAACGAACATCCACAATGATATGCAAAACATGCAAACCAAACACCTGTAGCATGTCCTCCTACACACACACCTCTAAATGCCAACTATGTCAAGTATGATCTCCTCCACAACACCCCATAACGACATCCAATCGTCCAATCACCAAGATAAATAATAACATATGTATCATGTAACTAATCATGGATGTAAGCATCTCAAACAAGAAGATCAAACTCAATGTAACCATTCCCAAACCAAGGAAATCAGCCCAATAAACCATATCCTAAACCCAACATGTACAAGGAGATAAACATGCCAAAACTCCTGAAATGAACCCTCTAGAAACCAAATATCCATGACTCGAGATCCATATCCATGAAAAGACAAATCATAAACATAAAACACCTGAAAGAAAAATGGGCAATACCTCTCAAGTGAAATGCCAAGTAGACCAAGAGTGGGGAATGATAATGCTCCTCTAGGATATTCAAGTCATCATAACTCAACCAAGAACATTCTCCTCATCGGTCCATGTTTGACTCACATCCAACCAAGGTGTAGGCTCCTCAGACTTCCTACTAAAATCTCATCAAGAGTAATTATCTCAAGCAAATGTCTCTAATCATAGGAGAAGTCCAACCTCACCTACATCTCCATGTATCCATGAGAACCTGTAACCAATCAATCCATGCTAAACTCTAAGCAAATGATCAAAGTACTCAATACAAAGAGAACCAACCAAGATCAAAATTATAGCTCCAGCTGCAAAATCAGGAACATAAACTTGACACCATGATCTCACATCTTCTCAAAAGATCACATGCTCAAATAATCATAACATGTACCATGCCACAAATCTAAACTAGTAATCAAGAGTATACCATGACATACTAACAAAAACCATCATACAACCAAGGATCACCTGTCAAAAAATCAACAAGTCATAAATAATACCTCAACATCTCTAGCACCTGATGTCAATGAACTCTCACTGTAGCACACATAGTCTAAGAGCTCCTCCATGACACCAATTAGCCCCTACTAAAGACAACCATCCATAATCAACAATGGATCCACATCATTGCCAAATGCTCCCACTGAATCGTGATACCGAGCAATCCCATGGCATCATGATGCACACAACCAACACCACATCATTGTCATAAGCTCACACCAAACCTGTGAATCCAATCTCTCAATGACAACATGATAACCATCCTCTAAAGCAAGAAGATACACCACCAAACCATCATATACATTACTGCCAATCCATTGTGTTGTCACAAGCTCCCATCGAATCGTGTTACCAAGCTATCCATGACATCGTGATACTAATGTCTTCAAACCAAGAAGATACACCGCCACAACCTGAATCATGATCCAAACCAACATCACCAACAATGCACCTGCATAAACCATCATGACATGCCAAAGTCTCTAATGCACAAGAAACATCCATGACACCATTATAACCACCAAATGTACCAACAACTCAACCCAACTGTGTCCATATATTTGCATAATCATTGTCAACTGCATAGGTCTCATATCATGACTATACCTGGTAATACCATCTCACCTCCTCAACATGACAACAAAACTATCAAACCAAGTGACTAAACCAAGCCACCAAAACTGAACATGCATCAACACTGAAATATCAATGGGCAAAGACAACCCATGTCCAAGTCATAAATGCAACACGTAAGTATGGACCGCCTACAACATTGCACAACTTGTAGATACAACAATGCAACATACAAATCCAACCATATACTGATAACCATTTCAAATGAGAGAATAATCTGAGATGTACAATTGAGCATACAATGAATCCAACATTAAATCACCAAAATCCAATCATCCATAAGCTCATAATATCTCCACATTCAAAGAGACCCATAATTAGCTCAGGTGAGAAAAAAAGAAAATAAACCATGCCAAAATAATTCCAAACCTAATCCACTGTGTGGTGCTCTGAAAAATCTTTCCGTTGACTATTTGAAGTCCAAAATCTGACTCTGTATGCACCTGATATCACCTCTTGAAGCTCAAAATAAACAACTGACTTCTAGCATGCAAAACCCTTTCAAAACTACAAAATCTCAAAAAAACACTGGCACCATAGTGTAGAGCATCCAATCAAATTTCTAACAAGTTCAAGAAGTTGTAAAATCGACATCTTGGGTGAAAATTATGCCTCCTAGAGTAAAAGTTGTGATTTACCCATGTAGACAACTTATGGACCCCTCTCCAAAAAAATAAAAACAAATATTAAATTTTTTCAAAAGCTAGCGGATTTTTTTTTCTTTCTTTTAATATTTTAAAAATTAAATCATTTAATAGAGAGGGAGTGGGCGGATGGTTTAAAAGAATTTAGTTTAAACTTATATGTTAAAGGCTTTTCCTTTTAAACAAGTTTATACGACCATTTCCCCCATTTAAGTCAAGGTATAACCCTATTTTAAGAAGGTCGACAAATTAGAGCAAAAGCTTTATTTGGCAATGGAATATCACAGGCTGAAAGTACAATCGCCGACAAAGACTTTTCTTAGTACGTCGGTACGGCTGGGCTTAAACATCACACACTAAGCCATTGACTAGTGTGTGATGTCATATGTGGGGCCCACTTCCAAACCTTCTTTCCGTCAGTCTCAAATTCCGTTTTTGCTCGGTCCGTCCTGCTTTTAGCACTACCGTCTAACTGCGGTCCTTAGGTAATTATTATATGGTGTTTTAAAGCTACATTTAAAATTATTTTGTAATTGTATTTCATATTTTTTGAATTATTATTTAATAACTATTGAATAAATTAATAATTAATTTTATTTAAATTATATTTAATATTATAAAAATATTTAATAATTATTTAATTAATAATATATCATAATTAATATTAAATAAAGTTATTTAAAAAAATACTAATTCTTATTATAAAACATCTTGTACAAATTATAATATAATAATTAATATTTAGTATAGAATTTTAATTGATAAATTATTAAATATCATTAGATATTATTAAATATGTTGATCACTCCCTATAATGACAATTCAAATAATAATGAATGATATTTAAATTATTATATATTCTATATAAACTATTATTTAAATGTGAATATTTAAACATATTTTATAATTATATTTAATATTTAAATAATTATTTAATAATATTAATTAACAATTAATATTATTGAAATTATATTTAATATTATATGATATATTTTATAATTATTTAACTATTAAATAAATATAATTTAAATAATATCAATTATTAAGAATAACTAATGTATAATATATTTAATATTAATAATTGTTATTGTTTAACTAATATTAATTATTATTAGTATAAAATATATTATTTGAACTATTGTTATTATCATATAATCATATAATATAATATATAATTATATTTAATAGTCTATGATAAATATATATTTATGATTTTATTATATATTTGTTAATAATATATAATAATATGATAACATATTATACAATAATGAGAATAATTATTTAATAATAAATAATAATTATTAATATTAAATGTATTATGCATCACTGTATAAATATTAATACTTATTGTTAAATATTTTTCATATTAAATTTTTCATATATCATTATTTAAGTAGATTAATAATTAATATTCTATATGATAAATTTAATATGAAGAATATTTAGCAATAGTTATTCATATTTATATAGTGATGCATAACATATTTAATATTAATAACTATTATCATTATTATATATTATTAACAAATGCATAATATAATCATAAATTACATAATGATTAAATATTATAGTATATGATTGTATGATATTTAAATATAGTAAATATAAATATTTATATAATATAATATATAAGTATTATATAATTATTATATAATATGTGTTATATTTATATACTATATATTTATATGATAAGAAAATTAAAACATATAATTAATATCTTGATGTTTCATCTTGATAACTTGCTTTTTAATCTCGCAAATTATATTTAAAATATAATATAATATATTTTAGATCATATTATGTAGATATAAATTTATATAATATATAATGTATTATAGTTACAATAATATATATATTATATTAATGTATCTAATATTATATAATGAATATAATTTAATATTATATTATATAACATATATTATATAGTTTGTGATTATATTAAATATAATATTTAATATTTAATATAGTTTAAATAATATTATTACTTATTAATATTATTTAGTAATTATTAAATAATAATTTAAATATAATTACAAAATGAATTTAAATTTTCAAACTTAAATACCTAATACTTTAAATTTAATATACCTATAATAAGTAGGACACGGTTAACGTAAACAATACAAATAATCTCACTGTCGTGGAAGTTGGAAGCGAGGTAACTTATATTTATAAACAACCGAAATGAATTGGGAACGGGAAACAAAATTTTGTTGAAACAGAATTTGAAGCGGGCCCCACATGAAATATCACACACTAGTCAATGGGGCTTAGTGTGTGATGTTTAAGCCCAGCTCGTCGGTACAGGGGGTTGGTTTGCAGACCCCCAAACATGGTTTTTAATTTATATTTTTTAATTTTAATTTTTTAGGTTTTTTTTGAATTATTTCCACCGATGTGACATTTTTAATTTCAATTTTTTTAATATTTTTATTTCCTGAGTACAACATTGATGTCCGTACGACCTGCAAATAGGTTTTTTTATAAAAAAAAATGTTTTTTTTTCAACTTCACTAAAATAGGTCAAATTATATATCAAAATTTGTCTCTCAGCCAACCTGAATCCAACCATGAGGTCCATTTTGTCCTAGGAGATCATTTGTAAAATTCTCCCCCACAAAACCCCACTTGAATGCACAACCAAGAAACTTTATTTTGCCAAAACATTCACATCCCAAATCTACAAACAACCCATTAAAATAGCAAACCCAAAACCCTCAAATCTGCAATAAAACACCTGCAAAACCCTCATATCTTGTCATTTTCTTTCATTCTCTCATGCAACCTAGGGTTATCCAATCCATAAATAATGCTTTGATACCACTTGTAAGGAAACTTGCAGCCATATAATGACCATTTCCACATAACCCAAATTTGAAAACATGCAAATAAATACTCAATATCAACATCCAAGAGAATAGACAACATACCTGTGAAAGATGGCACAAGATATACCTTGGAAAAACCCTTAAGAGGGAAAAAATCAGCCTCCAAAAACATCCACACTCCATGTATTATTTAGCAATAAAAACCCATTACAATACGTCTGTAGAGACTTCATGAACACTTTTGAAGCATAAGCTATCCATGCATTCCATGTGACCAAGCATGAATCCACACATCCCATGCCATGCTTCAAACCATCACACATGCACAAGCTCAACTTGCTAACCTACAACAAACTCTCCAACCCTAGACAATTACCCTTGTGGTTACTTTTATAGAAACAAACTCTCACAAAACCACTAAGTGGTATTACATAAACCATGTGCCCAAAACTATGAACTTACAATATCATGTGACCCCACATTTAATATTGAGTACTTTATTATATTTTATTTTCCCTCAATATTAAATAATTACATTTTACAATTATGTCTCAATGTTACATACATAAAGTGTCCCCAACATTATCACTTCTAGTGATGCATGTCCATCTAGGTACCCCTAGGTGAACCACACACATAATAATAAATTAAACATTATAAGCATTATGCAAGGTGTACAACACCTACTTCTAACAAACCCTTGCATTTTTGTCCCCCATCTTATCCCCTTTTTCCTTTTAGGTGAAAAATCCTAGGAGTAAAGCATTGTGAGCGGTAAACCAAAATTACTGTTATATATATATGGAAATATATGACTAGTTTTCATTTCAAAGATATTTTGGCATGCAATCATATTATTTTGTTCTTCCATGCACAATAATTTTGTCTGTGTAATTCTTTTTTTATTTGATTGTTACTACCAAACATGGAAAGGGTTTCATTGGTTCACAATTATAGGGTTTTATGCCATACACTTGTATTCCTATGTTTGACAATGCACAAACTAACTCTACAATTTGTCTTTAATATTTGTTTTTTATTCCCAAATATGAAAATGGATTCACTTGTTTTCATTTCAAATATATTATGCCATGCAATTATATTATTTTGTTCTTATATATGTATTTGTGTGTATATATATATATATGTTAAACATATTTCCATACATACATATACATACATATAATATATATATATATGTAATTGTTTATGTGATTGTTAGTACGAAATATGTTTTATATTTTATGTTTGGCTCTCCATGATTCATTGTTTAACTTTGAACTCAAGAAATCTCCCTTTGTCTTTTAGTTGAGGTTTTCTACCTCACTACGCCTATACCATTGTCTTTCGTTTTGACAATGTTTAACCAATGTTTGTTTAGTCTCACTAATGTTACCCGTGGGTATATCATCTACTATGCTATTTTTGAAGCTTTATTTTCCTTGGTCTTTTGATTCTTCATCTCATCTGAGTCTTGAGTCTTTTTCCTCACTTTAACCTTCGTTGTAGGATTCTTTAAGTTTCTAACCTCTTGTCGCAGATTTTTTAAGTTTTATAACCCAAGTCGCTAGCATCTATTGTTCTCAAACCTTGTCGCAAGGTTCATAAGTTTCTTAACAACCTGACAGTCCAACTTGGTCTCTTCTCTTAGTGTCAAGTGTGTTGGTGTAATGGTCTATCCCCTATTGTCGTAGAGTCGATAGTTTTCATAACCTCGTAACCTCTGACTTTGGTTCTAAAGTTCTAATGTTCCACAACAGGGTGGCATAGTGTTCATTCCACTTGTTCTGAGGCACCACCTATTTATTTAAAGATGTGTATGGGACAACCTAGAGATTTCTTGTCAAGGGTTTTCAAAAAATGCGCAAATCTTTGGGTTTCTTTTACTGAGGATTTAAATAAAGTATCATATTAATGCAACATTAAATACACGTCTTGTTGATGACATAACTTGAGGTGGCATAATTTTTGCTAAGTTTTACAATTGCATTTTTGTCTTCTACAATCTACTCTTCTAGGTATATGTGTGTTCCTTTATGTGTTGGGAGTTCATGCAATCCGAAATTGGAAATCGTTGGCTCGACATAAGGGACACAAAGCTCAAACCTTTTAAGTTGGAAGAATTTTGGGTTCACCTGGAGAGTAACGAGAAGTTTGAGTTGGATGTAAAATTGTTAGAGAGCGGGCTAGCTCACACCAGAGGGTTCCCAAAAGTTGTGTTTAGTGTGGACTTGATAAGTGCATGTATAAGAAGGTACGTTCTGAAGACACAAGAAATTAAAGCCACGAACGAGACTATAATTGCAAAGATTTCTCTTGAAGTTGTTTCCCGCGCGCTAAGGATTCCAGAAAGGGAACCTATAGAAGACATGTCTATCGCGGTGGCAAGTGAATTTTTCAAAGTGAATGGAGACTAGTGTAAGAACTCCATGGAAAAAACCTAATTGAGGTTGGAAAAGAAAGGTAAGTCACAACTGTCGACTAAGCTTAAAAGAATGCATTTCAAGGAATAAATTGTAGATAGTATTGCTTTATTGCACCGCGTTGTTGGAAATGCACAAGTTGAGTTATTTGAGGATTGGATGTGTTAGTTTATCCTAATAATCTATGATGAGAATATTTTCATTGACTGGGCTAAGGTTATTTGCTTCCATTTGAATGAGCAATTAATTTATTTCCATAAGAATGCTACTTCATGTATGTGTTCTTGCCTAACGTACATTGTAGCTAGTCAAAGGCCTTTTTGGCCTGGGTTGGAGCTGCAAGGAACCCCAACTTCTGACATGTCTGTGTATAAATGCTCCCCTTAGTTGACTAAACAATTTAGAATGGGTGATTTTTGTCGTGTTAATGATGCATTTTTAATGGATGTTGTGAGGAAGCTAAATGGAAACCCAGAGATGCGCCTTTCTCCTGAATTAGTTTCTCTTGTATAAAATTTTGGGACTTTTTATATTCAATTTGATACATGTTCCTATCTGAGAATAGGGGTTTTTGAGAAAGCCCCATTGAAATTACCTTGATATCCTGAAGATTTACTGATATTTTTGGAAGTTTGTTGACAAATGGCCACGGTTAATGTTAAGTATGTGAACATGGAGAAATGAGGTTATGCCTTCCCATTGAAGACCCCTTCTTTTATGTGCGAAACAAACCAGGTGGCCAGGGGAGCTGAAGGAGTCCTTAAGGAATATAACCTCCAATATCTATCTATGAGAGCTAATTTTGATAGTAAGGGTTTTGTGAAGCATAATCTCTATGGAGGGAGATTATATCAACACCACCCATCTATCGAAGATTTTTGGGAAGATTGTGTCAATGAGAATGAAGTTTTGAGAAGAGATTATATGAGGTTAACTCTAAAACAGATACATGATTTTGGTCTGTCATTTCAAATTCCTAAAAATGTAACTAAGGATTTGATGATCATAGATCTCGGATATGAAAAATTTCCTGATAAATCCCACCCTAAGGTTGATTAGAACAAAAGTGAAATTTTAGATATGAGGGTGCGTGTTGCTCCAGTGCTTAAACAAACTCAAGACTAGTTGGATGTGAAATGGCTGCAAGTTTTCGGTCTTGTTCAGGAGCCTAAGTCATCATAAAAGAACGAACAAGGGTCTACACAAGCATCTAGTGTGAGTATCATCAGGGAAACCATCTGTTAAATCTTGTAGCATAAATTCACAGTCAAGAGGTGATGGTGATAGGCCAGAAGAAATAGTCAAGTTGAAGATGGTTTGTGAATAAGATAGTGTGCTTTCTCCTACCCCTAAGAAAAAGACCAGTCAAGAAAAACCTGTGCCTACAGATTCTGAAGCTATCTTTCAATAGATTGTTGAAGATAATACCTTCCCTCCTTTGTTTGAAGTGCTCGCTTCTCCGGTTGAGAATTCACTCATCACTCCTAGTGTTCCTAAATAAAATATTAGTGGAAATAAAGATTTTGGTCCGATAGTAGCCTCCCTAGGATGGCTAAAGAAAGCAGTGGAGAAGAAGAGAAAGCATATTCCTACAATGACAGTTGGAGTGGATACAGTTGCAAAGTTAATTCAAAGCTCTTCAAAACCTAAGAAAGCTAGGAGGATGTCAAGGATGGTGACTGATGCTACTTCTGGAAATCAAATGTTAGAAATTATTGATTCTATGAAGGATTTAAATGAAAATGAAATAACAGAGGCAGACTACAAGATCACACATGTCAATATGGGGCCTCCAACACTTGAAAGTGATGTGTACCACACCAATTATTCAATCAATGTCTTGATTAAAAGAGTGAAAAAAGAGAGGAAAGAAAATGTAAAACTACAATCTCAAGTCCTCGCACTGGGCAACTTTATTTCTTCCATGGTCACTCCTCCTGCACTCGATGAAGCATCAAGTTCTCAGGTAGAGGGTATCAATGTGCTCACCTTACAACAAATTAAAAAGAATTTGAGCTATTCCAGAGCTGCCAGTGAATTGATTGCTAAAATATCTCAGGAGGCTATCTTCTTTCTTAATAAATCTATGCTCTTTTACACTCAAGTTATTGGCAAGGGAAAGGAGTTAGTAGCAAAACCTCAGCAAGTCAGAAAAGATCAAACCAGTCTCTATGTGCTCTCTCAGGAAATGAAAGAATTGATCTCTATGGATCGGAAGATATTAATTGGTGAGCAAATTGTGAATGATCCTAAGGAGCTAGACCCTTCCTTGTTTGATTCATTGGAATGGAAATTGGATATGTATGATAATCTGGTGAAGGAAATTAAAAAAACACTTGAACAATATTTTCAAATGTTGGTAGAAATTAAAGAAGATTGTCATAATATGGTGGAAATTATTGATGAGTTTGACAAAAAAATTATAAATATAAAAGAGATCTCTCTGAAGTTTAGAGAGACATTTAATAAAGAAATAGTTGATCCTAATATAGTGACATGGGAGTCCTTCTCAAAACTCAAAAGAATGCAAATCCATCTGAATTATTATAAATCTGGAGAAGAGAGAAGATCTGAGATATTGGTTGAGTCTGAAATTGCTTTGGCCAAATGGAAAACTAGGTTACAGATTATTACAAAGCCAAGAAGCAAGGATATATTTGTAATTGTCACCATATATCGAGATTATAGGTCCAGGATAAGGATACAGGAAAAGTTGTTGGAACACAAAGCGGTTGAAGTTGTGGAAGATGACGAAGATGAAGTAGAGAAATTATGCATAGTTATTTTTAGTATTTCATGATACTTTCTTTAATTTTAGTTCTTTTAAGTTAAAGACTATTTTTAATTATTAGGTGCGGTTGTCTTCAAGAAACTGTTACCATAGACAATTGGTTTAAACTTTAAATATGGGTTTTGCTGATGCAGTTAGGATCTTTTTGGGCAAAACTTTCATTTTTCTCATTATAGCAAACTCTTTTATGCTTTCAAGTTTGTTTTATAGCTATCTTTCAATATAAAAACTCATATGGTGAAGTTCATGCAGACATAATATTTGTGTTTTGGTGTATGGATTTATTCTATTTATCTTGAATATCTTGCCAATGGTTATCTATGTTTGTGTTATGGGTATTTAATAGATTGCATTGCTATCAAATGTTTATCTTTGAATGAATGCTTATGGCAATGGTTTGAGTTCAGTTAAAGAAATTTATTAGTTCAGAAGTGATTCAAGTCTGTGTGCTTTAGTTTATGGTTTGATATTGGTATGCCTTTCAAAGCTTTCTGGTTAAAAGATACACCTTTCTTTGCTTTTTGGATAAAAGCAGCCTGAATCTATATTCATTCTATATCTTAAAAGGTAGTTGCCACCTTGTAAAATAAGTAGAGAATTGGTATGAAATATCATTATATCGATTCAACTATTGTTACATTTGTCATCTCCGTAGGCGTACTGTAGGAATATAGAGTTAGGCGAAAAATCTGTAAACCAACAACTAAACAAATCTTCTCTAAGTCATTTCAATTCAAATAATAAAATTGAACAAATTATCAACATGCATATATTCAATAAAGACAAACTGTTCATGTGCAATAAAGACAATTGCATTACAAACTATTCATAAAAACCAAGCAATGAATTGTAAAATGTCAAGATACATATTAAAGAAATGCAAATTGTTCATGCATCACTATGACTTCAACAGTGTTCAATGATTGTTTTTTTTAACTACTCCAAACATCTTTTTTAACATCTGTAGGTGCAATCTAAAGGTAATATGAGGTAGAAACCAAAAAACAAGATTGAAAGAAAAATTCACGTACACAAAAAGACACTGTAATAGTCCCTAATGTGCATTAACCAGTTGTAGAAGTAAACACCAATCCTAAACCTGTTGAGGCTATCCAGGAGGTTGTTGCACTTGTAATCAGGTGGGAAGGAGCATCAAAGGAAAGGGAATGGTCATCACAAGACATGGACAGGGCACTAGAGGATGTTGAAACAAATGGAATGTCAATAAGAGTTGCTGCAAAGAAGTGGAAAATTCTAGCTACAACACTTAGCAATTGCTTAGGCAACTTGACAACTACTTCAAAGAAGGGTCCACCAATAGTCCTGATAGAAGAGGAGGGTATGATTATAAAGTGGTGCACAAATATGGTAGATGTTGGCCATGGGCTTGAGATTACCAATCTCAAGCAAGAGGTTGCTTAGATATGCCAGACTAGACCCAACCCTTTCACGAAGGGGATGCCTGGAAAATCATGGTGGACTAGATTCAAGAGGTGCCATCCAGAATTGACCTTGTGCATAGTTGAAGGTCTTGATAAAGACAAGGTGGTAAACCTAAGACCTGAAATAGTAGTTGAATTTTTTAGAATGCTGACAACAACATATGAAAGTACCCCATACTATCCTGATAGAATATGGAACTATGATGAAAGGGGCATTCAAGCTGGAAGAAATGGAACAATGAGGGTCTTGGCACGATGAGGAAATAGGAATGTCTCCTACATCATTCCAAAAAATAGAGAATGGATAACAATTCTCTGTTGTGTTAATGCATCTGGCCAAACCATGCCTAGTTTCTATCTGTTCAAGGGAAATGCAAAGATAGAGGATTACATTGTTAACTATGAACCACATGCAACTATGACAACCCAAGCACACGCTTGGATGACAAAGGATATTTTCTTTGACTAGTTGGAACATTTCCGTGTGTTGGTTCCTAGGGATATGTCACCTACTAATAGGCACCTGCTATTTTTTGACGGCCATGGAAGTCACGTTGCATTTTCAACTATCCAAGAGGCAAGGATATTAGGAATTGACCTCCTTACACTGCCTGATCATACTTCTCATGCGCTACAACCTTTGGATGTTAGCGTGTTTGCACCATTCAAGGCATATTTCAAATTAGAACGAGCTAAATTTCTCACTAGATTCCCCAATATTGATATTAGAATGGTAGAATTGGTAGAGTTAGGTAGCAAGGCACTGAGAAGAGCTATGAATTCATCAAACATAAAATTTGGCTTTAAAAGGATGGGGATATGGCCCCTCAATTCTGATGCACTCATGGGTGACATGCGTCTCAGCGAGACATATGAGATTAATGACACCGAGGATGCTTCTGTAGTGCATAACATCCTTAGTATTTTAGGACTTGATGTTTCAACAGATGAACTATCACAAACATTGTAGACTTCAACAAATACTCAAGTGCATGAAGGTGCAGAGCAACAACTTGAGGACATGGACAGCTAGCTCGAATGAGAAGACATGGGGAATTTCACATTCCCATCTTCAACGACCACACCTCCAGAACAAACATTGCACTATTATGTAGATGGCGGCAAGGAAAGTCAAGATACACTAGACTAAGAGGATTTTACTGACTCCCAAGTCAACGAAACAATTCAAACCCAAATTGGTTCTCAAATCAGTAACTTCCTTAAGGTGCCAGTTCACAGAGTCAATGGAAGAATAAGAAATTCTGCAGGTGGTGCTCTTCAAGTGAGTTGACAGTCTCAGTTATTGACTATTGTTAGTTACATGACTCTCATAATGGAGCAGGAATGAAGAAAAAAGAACTGGAAGAATTAAAAATTAGAAAGAGGCAACAAATTAAGGACAAAAAGGTAGCATGGATTCGAGCCTTAGAGCAGAAGGAACAAAGAAAATTTGAAAAGGAAATTGAGCACAAGGAAAGAGAGTAGCTGGAACAGTTGCAAAGAAAGGAAAAAGAGCAGAAGAAGGAGCAAGAGAGGGTACAAAAAGAACAAGAGATGAAGGAAAGGGAGATCGAGGTTGCCCATAAATCATTGATGTGAGATAGATGCTTAAGCAGTCCTGCAACTCCCTTATCTAATAATCATGGTTACTTTAGAGATTAACCAATAATAACATCTCTCTCTTTTCTACAGGGAATATGTGTTAGAGTCCTAGCTCATCTCAAGTTAGCTACACTCAATTTCCAATTGGCCTAACTTCTTCACCACTAACCCCTTCAAATGTAAGTTGCAACACGCAATTGACAAATGTAAATGCAAATCAATTTATGGCAAGTCTAAATGCAGCAGTAGGAGACGAGAACACATCTCCGGATTCATTCCTTGGAGCATTCAACTGAGGTTGGGAGGGACCAACTAAAACAGTGCCTTATATTTTGGTTTTTTTTTGTTGTTGTTGTAGTTGTGGATGTCATTTTCATTGTGCTACATCTATACTTTTTATATATTTGAACTAAATCTATTATTAATGTGATACGAGTACCCTAGTTGAATCTGTGGGTGACAACTATTTTACAATTGCATATTAAGGTGCTCTAGTGTGGGGCCCATTGATAACTATGTCAATACCTTTTATGGTTGTCTTATAATCTACATATCAGAAAATATATTCTATGTAGATAATTTGTTTCAATTTTATTTACAAAAATTGCTATGTTTATAATATCTATTCTACATTTGTGAAAATATATTCAATGCTGATAATCTTATACAAAATTTCATATAATACAGTCTATGTTGATAATGTAATATTTGAAATTGCATGTCAATACATTTCATATAGTCATTAAAAAGGTCTATTAGACATGTCTAAATTCCACAACACTTCATAACAAAATACTTGATGTAATCTATCCTTTTGTATATCAGTAGCTCATTTGAAATTTACTTTTAGGCTATACCTCTACAAAAGTTAACATGTTTCTATGTCTTATCTCAATTTTATTTGTTTCGGTACTTTACAATTCACTCTTTTTTTTGTGAACCAAAAAGCACATTACATTTAGGGGTAACGACTATAATGCCCAAAAATTATACCATTCAATTTAGTATATACTAAATATATTATGTTGGTTAACACTGAAAACATAAAATTTATACTTGATTATGAGGGTATTTCTATGGAGGGATGCCAAAGGGAGGTGGCAGGAGTGAATGGTAGAGATGGATGTGGCCTATTTGACCTAAATGACTAAGTTCTCCCCTATTAATATGTTCATCATTGCACAAACTTTAAATCTGCAGTTTTGTTCTAGTTTTTATTTCAAGGATATATGTAGTGCATACATGTGCATACATATGTACATATATATGTATGTGCATAAGGATGTACATATGTATCTATGTGCATATGTATTTAAATTTACGTTTATGTCAATACATATGTACATATATATATATATATATATATATATATATATATATATGTGTGTGCATACAAATGCACATGTATGTATATGTCAATATGAATACACATATATATCAATGTGTATGTACATATACATCAATGTGTATCTACATGTATATATATGTATCTACATATATATCAATTGATGTGTATTTATATGTATATATATGTATCTACATATATCAATGTGCATCTACATATATATCAATGCGTATGTACATGTATATATATGCATCTACATATATATCAATGTGTAGACACTTAAAAATGACCTAGGCCTGCAAGCTTCATTTTTACCACTTTCGTCCTAGCATAATTATGACATTTAATTATGTCCTTGGTCCACATTCGACTATTAATTAAATAATTCATGTCCTTTTATTCTTCATGATTATTAAATAAATAAATTCTATTTATTTATTAAATAAGTCACTAATTCTCTAAGTCTCCCTATAATTAAATAAATTTCTAAATTTGTTTAATTATCCTTATTCATTAATTCTTCCTGATTATTAAATAAATGAATTACATTTATTTATTTAATATGTCACTAATTGTCTTAATTAAATAAATTGATTAATTTATTTAATTAATTAATCTTATCTGCTAAATTAAATAATTATATTTAATTATTTAATTGTCAAAATTAATATTCCTCTCATTTTAAATAATTAAAATATTTAAAATGTCATCTCATTCTTAATTGTCAGTCCATTTTGGTAAATAATCTGAAAAAGATTATTTATTATCTCACAAAATCATTATTTTGAATTAATTTAATTCAAAATGGTAACTAATCTTCCAAAAATCAAGTAATCGGGCAGATTCTTGATTTTCCAAATCTGATCTTTAGTCCAACTCTTATCTTCTTGATTTTTTGAATCTCACAAATCAGGCAGTCTTTATCTTCTTGATTTTCGAAAATCTTTATTTTCTAATTAATTTATCTCATTTATTCTCCACCGCCGATTTGATTATCTGAGATATTATCTTGACCGTTCAATTAATGAATTTTCCCTAACCCTAATTAGGGATTCTCAGATTTAATCTTGTCCGCTGATTTTAGGTCTTTGTCAAAAGTCAATCTCACCCGTCCATTCAAAATGGCATTTTCTATAAAATGCCATTTTCACTTTTCACTTTTCAATTACACACATACACACAAGTAGACATATTATAGGCACATTGCATATTTACTCATTGGCACACTTAGGCTTCTCATTACAATTATAGTCTTTTTATTTGATCAAATCTTAGCATTGTTTAGGCATAGACATTGTCAATCATAGGCATTTAGGCATAGGCTTTAGACATTTTATGCAAATCCTTCAAAGCTTGGTGTAGGACATAGGCATACATTTGCAGATTGCTCACATGACGAATCTGAGGGCAAAGCATCATCCATCAAGTAAGAAGGTACTATAGAGGTAATCATGGAGAACTCGATTTACAGGTATAACTGTTTATTGTTTAAATTCCTTTGTACTCGATAGGTCTTTGGGTTTTTGTCTTTTATATTGATTTGGTTGATCTAATCTAAACCTTAGAAATTACCCTCAGTTACACAATGTGTATGTGCATTTATATATATTTATCTACACACACAAACACATACATACAATACATACATACATATATGTATCTACATAAATACATACACATATATATATACATCTATATATATATAGATTTATATATATATATCAATGTGTATGTACATGTATATATATATATATATGTATCTACACACACAAACACATACATACATACATACATACATACATACATACATACATACATTCAAACATAATATATATATGTATATATGTATGTATGTATCTACATAGATACATATATCATATGTATAGATACATATATCTATGTATCTATCTATGTATACATAGATATATGTATATATATATGTATATCTATACATATATCTATGTATAGACACATAGATATATGTAGATATATATGTATGTATATATGTATGTATGTTTGTATCTACATACATACATATATATGTATAAATACATAGATATATCTACATACATACATACATATATACATACATACATACACATACATATACATACATCTACATACATATATATATATATATACATATATATATATATATATATATATATATATATATATATATATATTGAAGTTATATATATATATATATATATATTAAATGAAAATATTAAATATATTAAAGTCACAGTGATGCATGAAGATAATCATATATTTCCTTGACAAATTGAGTGTTTTTATGAACAAAAATATTGGAAGTGTTCATAAACACCCTAGAGGCCATAAACATCATGAAGCACATTGTCGATGCACCTAGAATGCAAGAGAACCTTCAATCTATGAATAATCACATAAACACTTTAAATATTATGTTCAAAATCAGCAACAAAATAAATAATAACCTTCAAGTTAAGTAACACAACACACCCATAACAAAACAAATAAGTGATAAGAAGAAAGAAAAGGGAATGACAAAAGACAATGGTACAACTTTAGTGAGGTTAAAAACCTCACCTCTATGAATTGGAGATGGCCAATGGTATGGTGAATTTCTCCAACTCAATCCTACAAACATATATGAAAATAGTCGTTAATAAGAAAAGTGTAGTAAGGAAAGTGTTTAACTTAAAATAAGAAAGTATAGTATCCTTTAGTGTTTACCTTTGAAATGCAATTCACCATCACCAAGCCAATAATGAATTGAGATAGCACACCATTGAAAAAGATTGAACAAGACACAAATTTACAACAAGTGTCATCCGAATATACCAACATGTCTAAAAGAATAAAACAAATAACTCCTAACGAATATACATGAGATATATGACATTCAAATTGAACAATCGAAATGAACAATTCAATTGAACAATCAAATTGAACATTCCAATTGAACAATGCAATTTAACAATAAAATTGAATATTCCAATTGATCAATCCAATAGAACAATAACTTTTAACAATGCAATTGAATAATCAAATTGAATAATCCAATTGATCAATCCAATTGAACAATGTAATTAAACAATCCAATTGAACAACCCAATTGAACAACCCAATTGAACAATCAAATTGAACCATTGAATTGAAGAATGCAATTGAAAAATCCAATTGAACATCTGTACATAAGTTATACATATATACCAACATGTTTAGCACTTAAAGAAGACTGGGTGTAACAATCACAATCTATGGAACTGAAATGCATTGAAATCCATAAACAGTGAAAGTTGAAACCCTAAATACTGAGTTATAGGGTGGTGGGTGACAAACATTTATAGTGCATACAACTAATATATACTCCTAGGCATATAGAATTAAAAAAACCCTGAAATTGAACGAAATGTCTTGACATTCATAAATAGTGTAAGTTGAAACCCTAGATATTGAGTTACAGGTTATTGTGACAAACAAAAACAAAAGGAATGACAATGAGCGGGATATGAGAGAATTTGGAGCATTGAATGAACCTTGATCTCCAAATTATGCACTTGATAGTTCGAATAAGTGCAGAGGGATGCATAAGGAAAGTTGCCCAATGGAGGTAAGGAAGGAGGCGACGAGTGATTACTGCTCTAAACTGGTCGTTTAGGGTGGGGAAAAGCAGTAATTATATACATCTATTGCTTGCTCAACAACACATTCCCTCTTGTGCAATACACCAAATTGAATGAGTAGAACTCAAACAAAAAGCATGAATAGAATCATATGTTTTACCTTGAATGTAAAACCTGATATGAATTCTTGCTTTTTGTTTGGTTTAGCTCATTCAGGCTTAGTGCATTACTTTTCTACAACAACGTTCTCTATGCTTTGCTACATCAAACCCCTCTTTCTCCACACTTGTCTCCAATACTTGTAGGCAACACTTCCCTGAAACAACAACCTTATTATATAGACATAATAGAGATTCGTATATATATACATATATATACACACACACATTATATATATATATAGACAATTACATATATAAGAACAAAATAATATAATTGCATGACAAAATATCGTCGAAATGAAAACAAGTGAACCCATTTTCATATTTGGGAATAACAAAAAAAAATTAAAGGCAAATGGCATAGTTAAGGTTTGTGCATTGTCAAACACACGAATACAAGTGCATGACAGAAAACCCTATAATTGTGAACCAGTGAATCCAATTCCATATATGGTAATAACAATAAAATAAAATAAAACATTTAGCAAATAGAACTGTTGTGCATGGAAGAACAAAATAATTCATAAACAATTACATATATATACATATACGAATATATATATATATATATATATATATATATAAGAACAAAATAATATAATTGCATGGAAAAATATATTCGAAATGAAAACAAATGAATCCATTTTTCATATTTGGGAATAACAAACAAATATTAAAGGCAAATTGCAAAGTTAAAGTTTGTGCATTGTCAAACAGAGGAATACAAGTGCATAGTACAAAACCCTTTCCATGTATGCTTGTAACAATCAAATAAAAAAAGCATTTCGTAGACAAAACTATTGTGCATGGAAAAACAAAATAATATGATTGCATGCCAAAATATCTTCGAAATAAAAACTAGTCATACCATTTTCATATTTCAGAATAACATGAGAATATTATAATAAAATTGCAGAGTTAAAGTCTGTGCAATGAGCAAGACACGAATGCAAGTGCATGGCAAAAACCCTCGAAATGATAAACATTAAAACCCTATGACTATTTCCTAGTAACAATCAAATATATTATAACCATTTCCGTATTTTGGAATAACAAACAAATGTAAAAAGAAAAGTGCAAATTTAAAGTTTGTGCAATGATGAACACATGAATACAAGTGCATGGTAGAAAACCATTCAAACCCTTTCCATATTTTGTTGAACAAGTCTAATAGTAATGAAAAACCATTTAAACCAGTCAAACCCATTTCACATTTCGTATAAGAAAGCAAATACAAAAAGCATAATGTAGAGTAAACATTGTGCAATGAAGAACATAAGATTAGGAGTGCATGGATGAGTGTAGAGGAAAAGAAAACCAATTAAACCCTTCCCACATTTCATTTTATTAATCTTTATGAAAGACAAAATTTCACAATGATTTTTTTTGAAAAAATAAGTGCATGGCAAAATACAAACATATTCAAAGACACTGGTATAGGCTTAGTGAGGTTAGAAACCTCACTTGAAAGAGAAAGGGAGCTCTCGATAGTTCAGAGCTGAACAAAGAAGCGTGAAGAGTCAAACAATGAAGTATGGAGAGTCGAACCAGTATCAGTGTGAAACCAAACGAACACTTGAGAATGTTTACAAACAAAAGGAATGAGAGTGAGCGAGATATGTGATAATGTGGAGCATTAAATGAACCTTGATCTATAAATTATGCTCTCGACAGTCCGATTAAATGCGAAGGGACGCATAAGGCAAGTTGGTCAGTGGAGGTATTAAAGGAGGTGGTGAGTGATTAATGCTCTAAACTGTTCGTTTAGGGTGGTGAGGCTATTGTGGACACGTGGCTGTCCAATCCAATGTACGTAGATGTTTGTTGATTAAGGAGGTGGATGGGCTCCACTTTCAAGTGGAGGGAAAAATGCGCCCGTTTTGGACAGGTCAGAGTAAATGGTGCTTCACACATGGCAGGGTGCTCAATTTTTTTTAAAAAAATATTAGGCCTGATGCATAAGTGGGAAGGTGACGTGGTGGGAAATTTTTTAAATTATTTTGGTCCACGTGGACCTCCAAAGGTGACGTGCCTTACTTTGGGCCCCTCTCCCCTATGTTGTAAATGTAAATGGGTTTGAATTACCATTAATTTTATGTTTTTCTCTTTAAATTTCAAACAACAAGGAATACAATTTCTTAATAATCCAATAATACTTCCAATATTTCTTTGAATATTGATAAAAGATAATGAGATTATTATTGAATCATTTTATTAATAATAAACAATTATATTTCTTAATGTTTGAAAAAATAAAATAAAAAATTAATGTTAATTGAAATCCATTTGCATCTGCAACATTCCAAACATTAATGTCTCTCTAAATTCAATTTAAGGTTCCAAAAAAGGGGTGCTTCCATGCAATCATTAACCTTGTAAACCTTAAAACCATATTTTGTCTTCTTAGAAGAATTGTGTAGTGGCTACTACATACTCTTGTTGCTTACATACTTTATCACATTCTTCTTTCATTGCAACGAATGTTGTACATAGCTCCTACAACTTGTTTCGTATTTGGTTGAAATTTTGTTTTCTAAATATTTCTCATTCTTTAATCCTATGGAGCTTCTCCTCCAACTTCTTGTTTCTTTCAACCAACTCCTTATTTTCTAATTTAACTCTACTTAATATGCCTTCCATGTGATGAAACAGTTTAAAATATTCCATCACAATCATATTTGATTAGATTTTGAATATATTCTTTGTGATTTATTCTATCTAAAATTTTATAAGTAAAACTTTTATAATCTTCATCTACCTACAAGTATGTCCTCTTTAACTACATCTTTCTAATAAATGAAAAAATCATCAATAAAAAGAACCCTCATTTCTAATTACTCAATATTATACTAAATAGGTCAATCTAAATCAATAAAATTAAAACTTCGTACTTATATTAAAAAAATATATTTTCTTTCATTTCCATTTTCTTGGGATCTACAATCTAAAAATCTAGGAGGTAAGTAAAAATGTCTAAAGTTCCTCTTTGCTCATTTCTAAGCACTTCTCTCTACCTCTAAAGAAAGCCTGCTAGATTACAAAATTATATTCACCAAACACTGAATTCATGGATGTATGTAATAAAACTTGTGGAAGAAAGAAAAGTAAAACGTTTAAGTTTCAACCTTGTAAACCTGTTCACTACCTTTAACAATGTTGAATACTTTGTGTATTCTCCAAAAGCGTTTGTCCCTATTTTAACAAATTTCCATAAAGAATAAAGAAAGAAACCACCCTTTACATAATACTAATGGATTCCAACAAATTTCTACATAGAGTACACTTTGTTTTGCATTAGAGTTAATATACTTTAACACGATAACCTTGATTTGAAAGAGTTTGACAAAAGTATTATACTTATAAGAGTAAAATAATAAAAAATGACACTGGGGTTGACTATTGTTATGTCTACTTTTTTCTCAAAATTTAAGCTAAATACAATTTGATTGGAAGAATTCGTGAGTAGAACTTGGCCCTAAAAAAAAGAACATAAATGGCACTATGAACTTGTATAAAAAAACTTCATCTTCTTCATTTTCATTTTCTCGGGATCTACAAACTAAAACTCTAGGAAGTAAAAATGCTCAAAGTTCCTCTTCGCTCATTTTTAAGCACTTTTCTCTGTACCTCTATAGCCTGCTATTTTAGAGATTAAAAAATTACATTCACCAAACACTAAATTCATATGGATGCATGTAATAACAATTCATTAATTTTTTTAACATAAAAGAGTAAAAACTCTCAAATGATTGTTGTATTATGGTAAAGTACAAGCCAATAGTTAAAACATTTAATACCAAATTTATTGCATAATATGCTCAATCTGATCCACTAGAACAGTACAAAATGGCTTTGAAAATCCACAGAGCTTACCTACAATGTTGGGGAAATGGGAGTTGTAAATATAGATTGTACCTATCCTCATTACCAACTACAATTATAAATGCAAAGCCATAGTGGTGGCTCAAGAGCTATCATAACATCACTATGAGCTTGGAATCAATTATGTCCGATGTAAAGTGACATGTGTCCTTTATACAAATCAAGAGCTTGTATGCTCTACTGATGTTTAAAACACCATGTAATAATGTAACATTGTAATTCCTTTGCAGTAAAGAATTATTTTGTGTTTTGAATGTCTATTCAAATTGTACAAGTAATTAGCAATAGTATTAATGTTTGGAGTAATCACAATTGAACATAAACTTTAAAGGAGTTTAAATGGCTACATTGATAGAAAACTATATGTATGTCGATATGTTACTGAGTATGTGTTTGTACATGAATAGGGTGCAAGTTGAAAGTAACAATAAACTTGCTAAATAATGGAATGAAATAAACTTAGAAAAATCAGATTTTTTTAGTTCAAGAAATTAAATATGGTCTAGTTATAAAATATTTGAATGCAGATTTAAAATATAAAGCAATGCAAATGAAAGAAGAGAGTTGGCATCAATTTGACAAAAAGCATTAAAAATGGAAATAGAATGTTGTCAAAACAATATTTATACTTGATATTTTGGAAGCTTTTATTATTAAATGACAATAGGTTTACCATTAAACAAGTAAAATGTCAGTCTTGCCAGGGTTTCAAAAAATATTGTGACTCTTGCTATGGTTTGTTGAAATGTTATTTATGATTTGGCATTTGCAACCTTAAGTTACTATATTGTGATAATTATTTTGACTTTGCTTAAATGTAAATAGTTACAAATGATTATTTTGATGCTTGATAAGATATTTTCCTTTTTGAAAGGGTTATGCATTTTCTTTTATAGTTACACATACAAAACTATGATAATTGGCCTTATCCATAACTGACCTTTTCTTTTATTTAATGTTGTCATCCAAACATATTTCCCTTAAATTGAAAGATATTCTTAAAACTACTCATTATTTCCTTGTCTTTTTAGTATTCTTCTCAAGGTATAGGGTTGGAGAGGCATGTTTCTCGCATAATCATTTTTGTGTTAAATTTTGTTTCATTATATTTTTCAAATTGATAGTATATGTAACTTGGTTTAACACTAAAAATGCTTTCGCTGAAATAAAGGCTTTCCAATGTGTTGTTGGTTGTTAATTTTGAACTAGATGTCATAAATAATATATATGATTGTCATTCCTAGTCATTAATAATTTGGAGGGATTGGCCAATGAAGAGGTGAAAGTTTGAGATAACTTTCCCTCTACACTTTGGACTCTACAAAACCCGAGAAGATAATTCCTTACAATCTTGTTGAAATTTTCCTATGCCAAAATATCTTAAACACTTCAATATCTTTTAAGATTTTAAAAAATTAACAAAAATAGAACAAGAAAAGATATGAAACTTCAAAAAATAACTTCAAATGAATTGAAATATTTTGAGTGTTCTTAATGTAGGGTATGTAGTTAGAACAAATGTAATTGAAATTGCTTAACAGTGTTCTATCCAAATATCAGAAAGATTTAGAAAATTCCTTACACTATTGTAGTCAGAGACTACTAATAAACTCTACTTCAAACTCTTTGCATTACTTCATACAAAGCTATATTCTTATTTAAGCATTTAACTCATTCTTTGAATTAGAGGTAAAATAAGAACAGACATCAAAAGAAAGACAATGACGATGATATGAAAGATCTTTGATCATTTTCATTTGCATTTTGTATAAAATGTATATTGAGAGACAATTGACCAGAAAATTATGCCATTGTATTCAATAGATGCTAGTATAGTTAAGCAAAACCTGTAAACTACATACAATTTAGGCTCAATAACCTAGTAAAAGAATTAAATTCTATTCTTTGTGTTCTGCATTACAAAATTTCTCGAAAAGAATGTTTCATAATATATGAATAGAGACTTATGTGGATGATGATTAGGCATATAAGACAAAAAGAATGTTTCACATAATCTAAAACCTCTATAATTCTGGATGTTGATTGCACTTCTTGTCCCAAGCATTATATTCCTCTTTTGAAGGCTACTTGAATGCCATAAATTCATCCAATCTACTTCTGTAAGCTCCTTATTTTCTCATCAAAGAATCTATTTTCTTGTCAAAATCTTCCAAGAATCTATTTGTGTCTGATAACTTATAGATATAGCTCTTGATGGAGTCAATATCTATCCAAATGCAATTGAATTTTTTTAACAATATATCACCCAAACATTAAAGAGCTTTATAGAAATGCATTATATTAGTATACTCAAAGATTTATAACCATTTATACTTCAAGATCCTTGTATTACTTGGTAGAATCTATATTCTTATTCAAGTATTTAACCAATTCTTTGAACCAGAGTTGAAACAAGAATTCACATCAATGGAAAGAAAAAGACTATGAGATGAAAGATCTTTAATCACTCTCATTCATGATTTGTATAAAATGTATAGTGGGAGAGAAAAATGCAATTATATTTATTTGTTACAATATTTGTCCTTTCTAAAAGTGTCTAATGTTGGTAGTTAATGTCTTTTTCTCTCCTCTCTTTATTCTTTGTTGGTGTAGACCTAGGAATGGTGAGTTGGCAGAAGAAGACAATGTTGTTGTAGTAGTTATAAGCATTGAGTGTGCATGAAAGACAAAAATACTCTACATCATCTTGAAAATATTACAAATCAGGTAGCTGATTGTATTTCTTATCCCAAGAATCATACTCTTCTTCTAATGGCCATTTGAATACCATAAATTCATCCAATTTGTTTCTGTATGAGCCATACCTCTTCACTACTTGATTTGTTTCTTTGTCAAAATCCTCTAAAAATCTACTTGTAAACCATAACCTATCTATGCTGGTCTTAGTTATATCAATATCAACTAAATTATCTTCACAAATGAGAAGAGCTTGAGCTGCAACAACATTCTCCATCTATGACCTCCACTGTTCATATGCTTTGAATCCTCCACTATTGTTTAAAATATCTAGAAATTTAAGGCCAAGATCACTTTCATAAAACTCTTGGACTAATTCCCTTATTCTATTTTCCATGGGGTCCACCATTCCTTGGTAATTAGTTATTCCTTTCACCATTCAGTATGTTGGGATTATCTACCTTGGCTTGTTTGGATCATGAGCGGATCCCTTGATTATGCCAGCTAGAGCACTGAGCCTTGGCACCCATAATTACATTAATGGGACAGTCTCTGCTTTATCCTTCTCAAACATTCCAATAGCTGTCATCATCAAAGAATAATTATTGTGTACATTGCTTACTCTTTTTATTGTTTTCCCCATTAAATGCTCAAATATATTGGTCATTATAAACAAATTATTATCATGGTTATCTTCCTCATGAAGTTGTAATATTTCATCATAAGCTTTTAACTGTTTGATAAAATCTTTTCTATTGATCCTTGATCTGGGTGGTGGTGTAGCAAAAGTTCTTGGAACTAATAGCCTATTTTTATTGTAAACAATCATTTTTGTAGAGTGAGGTGGTGGAGGTGGTGTTGAAGAAGGGGATGGCATTGTTGGTTACACTTGTTGCATCTGAGGTTGTTGATTCTGTAGCATCTCAACCATTATTTCCAACTATGTAATCTTTTGCTTATCCTTATTATATTGAAAAGTAAATCATTATATTTCTCGTTTTCCTTATCATATTTCTCTTGTAAAGTTTTTATTTTTCCCTTGCTAAATTTTGCAACATTTACGACTAATGTGGTTGCTTCAACTGTTGAAGTGTTTGAAATTCTTTTTATTATTAGGCCCCCTCTTAAATCATTGGTAGACTCTATAATTGTGGGCTTATTTGTGTTTTGTGCAAGTGCCCAAATAGCTAGAGTATCCCACTTAGGGCTAAAAGTTGACCTAGATAGTGCACATAATGCCTCATCCTCAATAGAAAATACCTGAGCATCATGTTTTCTGAAAGTATCAAGGGCTATAGTAGATGCTATATCCAACATAGGTAATAGGAGAATACCACTGTCACTTACAAGTTTTTTGATCTGATCAGTCATCATTTCTTTTTCCTCTAATTTCATTTGTAGCACCAATATTTTTGATATTTTCTCCCTTGGTTGGTTTGGGAATTTGGCCATTTCCTCATTCAACCTTTTCTGATAATCATTGCTCTTGGTCTTCCATACAAATTCTTTAAACATATTGCTTTTAACAAAGGTGTCACCATCCATGAAATTCTTGCAAGCCTCATCTCTAACATCATTTGCATTATCAACTCCTGTTAACACTACTTTGGTGACTCTATTTTTTGGAGCTAGTAGATCATCATCGCTCTGAGAAGATGGCATGTGTTACATTCAATGTCATCTATGGTTACAAGCAGCTCTTCATATTCATAGTCCGATGAGTAATCAACAAGTCCAATTTTTTCAGTCTTCCTCCTCTTTGGAGAGGACTCCTTTGGAGGTGAATCAATATCAATTATATTTTGGGGTGGAGATTGGGGTGCCTGAGGCATAAGGGTTGATGCTCTTGACTCCCTAGATTGTGTCCCCTTCATCATAATCCCCTTGGATCTTCTGGTGAAGACATATAATTTTGTGGGGGTCAGTAAGTGGGCCTTTCTTCTATCATGGGGGCTTTCCCCTTATCATGTTCTTGCTCTTTAAGCTGTCCAACCACTTCATCAAAGTTTTGTAATATTATCTCCACTTTGAGAAGTGGATCATTAATGTTAGCATAAAGTCTCTTGAAATTGGGATCGCTTTTCTACTTAGCCTTCTCAAGTTTCTCAAAGGTAGGGAGAGGAAGGTACGAATGCCCCAAGGTTCCACAATCATCGGGTATTACCCTGTGTGGCTTGCCTCCTTTTTCACCATCCACTTTGTCAATCCCATCATCCACGCTCATGGGAATAGTTTCAGTTAGTTCAGAGCAAAAAGTCACCATTCCTTTTGGGTTGTCGCCAGGATCTCCCTTTGTAGGAGAAATAAACAACTTCATCGACAGATCAAAACAGCTAGAAAGGCCCATGAGCCCATTCAAAAAAACGTAGAGGGACAGAAGCCAAGACCATGGAGGTATCCCATATGAGATCCTTTTTCGACCCCAGCCAACAATCTTTAATGATTGTGCATATGAATCCTAGAGTCATGAAGCTTCAAGAACAGATGCAACCAGGAGATTATAATGTTCATGTAGTAGGCCTAAATCTTAGTGAGGCAAGACCCCAGGACAAGGTTGAGCCAATGGAAGAAACCCAAAACTCTGTTACAACAGATTATCTGAAAACCAGTCGTCAGCTTAAGAAGAAGGAAGAAGAGCTCGATAATGTGAAAAAAATAGTAGACCGATTAATTGCTGAGGGAAAATCAAAGGAAAGTGAGCTGGGAAAACTGAAGAGACAGCTAGAAACCTGTTTTAGTGAAGAAGTATTCAGGCTCAAGACACAACAAAAAGCAAAGCTAGAGGTACAGGTCTCCGAGCTAATAGCCCAAGTCAAGAATATGCAGCAGCAATTACGGTTGGAGATTGATACTAGGGATCAACAAATCCTAAAATTGAGAGAAGAATTTGTTCAAAAGTCTCAGGCTATAAATATCGTTGCTATTTTCCGTGAGCTATATGCCTATTGCTGGGAATGGATAAAGAACATAGCTTCTAATCTAAATTCGGTGCTCCGATTTATTACTAAAATGCAAGCACTCAGCATTAAGGTACCTGAAATTGTGGATCAAGTGCTTACTTTTGTATTGTCAAAGATCGCAAACTCGGAGTTCCTACTAGAAAAATTGTGTAGCATAAGTAAAAAGACGCTTCAAAAAGTAGGTATAAATGACAGAAGGCAGACAGCTATGAAGGTTTATCAATTGTTGAGCTGCAAGAAAGTTGCATCCAAGTGCAAGGCACATTTGGCTGATAACACAAAGGAATACATTGACCAACTAGTACAGTTGGGCCTGTCATCCCCATTCCTTGCAGATAACATGGTTTTTCCTGATAACCAATTCAAAGAACTTATAGTAGGTAAGCAGCAAGATAATTCTCTGTTTAGAGTTATTAGTGAATCAGTCAATATGTCTAAAGTGGAACTTATTCTATGACCAATTGCTGAATTAGTGCGAAATGTGAAGTGTCGTCTAAAATTTGGATAATTCCTCATTCAAGAGAATTATTGATTTAGACAAAGTCCTTTATAGATTGAAAAGGAAAACACGACCTTCTGAAGACGAATGGACAGCTCTGCAATGCGCTTTTGAGAAGATGTGATTTTGAAGTATGCACAACTTATGGCTTTTTCTTTTCTATTTTGATGTCTATACCAGATTTATTTGTTCTTACTTTTGCAATTGTTTTGTTGCAGGCAATGTTTGAAGCTTTAACAGTTTCTATACCGTCTTCTACTTTACTAGAGACATTAGTCTTTTTCATATTTTTGCCAGCTTTTTTTCCCAATGCTTCCACGTGGCAATCGGGCAGTTGTTTTTGATAAAGAAACTCTCGACAGTATTCACAAACAATGACAAGAAGCCATGTGGCAGTTTCAGATGTTATTTGATTTAGTAACGCTTTGAAATCTTTGAAAAATATAATAAAATTAAGAGACACTATGTAATTTAATTGTACTTAAGTAATATTTTTTTTCATGCAAAACTTGGTATTGTAAAGCATATAATATCATTTAAAAAACTTAATTTCAATAAATATGTTATATAACTCTCTCTGTTTAATGGACAGCTGTCAATTAAGCGGAATAAGAATATGATACTGTTTATTATTTTCGTTTGTTATCTTGTTTCTGTTAGATGTTACACATTATTTTGTTTTGGGCCTATTTCCAATAAACAATTATTGGAAAGTTATAGGTGATATTTTTTTGCTTATTCAATTATTACTGAATATTGATATCAATAAAATATTTATATTTAGATCTTATTTTCTAAATATTAATCGAGTGATGATTATAATGTTTATTAGAAATAGAATTTGACTAAGATGTATGAACAAGACTTTAAGTTATAACTATAACTATGATTTCCAAAACTGGAAACAAAGCTCAATTTAATCGTAGTTGGAGCAAAACTTAGTTTAACAATAGCTAAAAATGATGCTTGTCTCTATAGATAGTGACCTGTACTAATATTAGCATGCTTACAAAGGATGTAGCAAAAAAAATTGAATTTAGGTACTTGGACATGGACATAAGAAAAGCTTTTAGCACTTAGAGCAATCCTCAAATCGAAAAAGACAAGTATGCATTGGCCTAAGCTGCAATTAATGAAAGAATGATAGAGCCACCAAATCTATATACTAAACTCTATAACTTGCACAATACGGTGCAAATGCACTTGGTTTATGCTAGTAAATTATCGTGCATTTTATATCACCATATGAGGTAATTTTAATTTGCTCACATCTTATTTTGTTGTTATGGTGCCTCGTGCTGACACCTATCCAAACCATCTTACTTGAATTTTGTATTGGATTTCTAAATCATTAAAAATTAGTTATTTTAAAATGGTTTTAAACATTCTAATCATTGTATATTGTATTATATCTATAGTTGTCTTGAAATTGTGTACGACAATCATACTTATGATAAGTATTGTGATTAGGATTATTTTTCTTTGGCCTTTGGAAAATAATGTATGGCTTAGCTTTTTGGAATTATGTATAATCATTTGTTGACTAAATAATTATAGCTTTTGTGGAAATATAGCTCTGTATAACTAATTATTAATGAAAGTTTAATGACAACATTAGGGTTATGCCTTGGAGTCTGATTTAGAGTCACAGTAATTGTTATGGCTATAGCTATAGACATGTCACTTTTTATTCAAACAAAAGCAATGACTCACAATAAATACAGTACTCGTAGAGACCCGAGCGATAAAATATTTTTATAGATGTACTTGTAATTAGTCTTTGACAATTGGAATTGATATTTCTATAAATGCACATTTAAGATACAAAAGCAAGCACTAGTATAAATACTCAGGTGAAAACATATATTCTAATGTAGTGTTTAAAATCTCTAGAACAAGTTGAGAAAAATAAAAGAATTGCATACTGACAACTATTTAGTTAACTAATTCCAAGAATGAGAAGTGACTAGTACATATGTGTATACGTTTCTCGAGAATGATACAAGTTCAATAATCTACACCTTGCACAAGTGGATAAAAAAAAATCTATTCCAAGCTTGCAGAGTACTACTGAATTTATTACGATAATAAATATAAGTATTGTTCTTAAAATATCGATAATAATTACTTGGGTTGGCTTCTGTGTTATATGTTTGAAGCACAACAATTTTTTTTAGAGAAAACAAGAAGCAGACTTGTTGACGTGGATGTTACACATACACACACCAGCATGTAGATAAAATTCTCACAGAGTACTGTGGGAACCTACCTTTCTTTAAAGACTCCACCAAGAAACCTAAATCTAAGACAAACTTAGTTTGATTCCAAGGCTTGTTTATGTCAGGTCTTGACGCACTAGGTTCACTTAGGGTTCATTGTGATTTTGCTGTTAAACACGAGGGGTAAACGGTTGTAAATAATTGGCTAGTATCTGAAAGATAGAAATATAATCTCAGTCCGGTCATTCAAATATCGTTCAATAACTTCATAAAAACAAAATATTTGCAACAATGTTTCATGAAAATCAAATAAATTGCATACATTCAAGTAGATTTAGCATTAAGCATTCAACAATTACATGGAATTGAAAGATTTGTAATAAAACTCCATGCATTTATCATTTTTTCAATATTTTCTCGAATATAAAACATCTATTCTAAAATAAAGCATAAAAAATTACTAAAAATTAAAATTTCTCCTAGGTATTATCCATGCATGTCTCAAGAAATAACCAAACTAGAGAAAACCATTCCATACGTCACCAGATTGTTTCATAGCTAGGCACAAAATGATGCAAGATTTTAAAGAAAGGGGGATCATTTGCCACCAAATAGTGTTAGTATGCACCCTTAAACAATGTAGCACACAATCTTCTCCAAAAGGAACAAACAATTAGCTATGTAAGATTTCATATTAGGAAATAGCTTTGAAATTGGCTTTGATATTAGTTAACTTCTAATGAAACATACAAGTTTTTAGTCTGGAATGGAACAGAAAATAGGAAAAAGAATAAAACTTGAAAAAGTTTTAATTCTCTGACATCCACAAATTCTAAACTTAACTTAAAATGATACATCTCCTGACCTTTTATAAGAACAAGACACCTGATAAATTCAATTAACACATGAGAGGGAATCCAAGGGACAAATTGTAGCAAGGAAAGTGGCACATGAAAGTTGGAAAGAGAAATTCTAAATAAGTCAACTAATTTTGACCTTCTTCAACATTTAAAACTTTGGACTTGTGTCTTTAAAACTCGATGAGGAGAATCAAATCAGATTGAGCAGATTTGTCAAACAAAATGTAGGAACTTCATTGCAGGATATTCAAAGCAATTAGGTGGAACTAGTTATTCAAATCCACCAACACTTTTGTTCCTACATTCAGGTTTGGGCTTTGGGCTAAAACACCTAGAAGTAAATCACCTCGAAGTTAGGCACCCTACTTCGTCACATGCATAATACCCAGGTCCTTGGTCTCCCAATTGTCAGTGTTTCTTTGCGACAAGATTTGTTCTTGCATGAGCTTTTAGAGCACACCACCAAACCTAGTAACATCATCGAGTCTACTTATAATCCAATTTTTCTTAAACGTCCATACCAAAACATAGTCCAACAACCTATTTCTCCTACACATAAAATTGAACCATATATGAATCCCTTTTTAAAACATTAATAACTCCCATTAATATAAAACCATCATTAATAAATCAAATTTTAAAACATGTCATAAATAACATGCTTTTAATGCATTCTCATGTAGTTATCACTTTAGGCAGGCCACTAGATATTTTAGTCTTTTGGGAAAAATTAAACAACCAACTTTAACACTTCATCACCAATGCATCCTTCACCCAGTACCTGGTATCCGACATCGTTCAACTATACCAGAACAAAACTCACCCGGACCCTGGTTACAACCAAAACCTTTTGCACCTCCCAGGCCTTTACTCCCAAACTGCAACAACTTACCAACTTCACATTAAACATTTCCAATCATCCTAGCTTCCTAGTACCTAGTATATTCAACACTCGGTGCTTTCAAACCATGAATTATTTCAAAGATTTCTATTTTAACATTTTTCTTCTGGTGATCCTTAGCCAACTAGCACCTGCCATGAGCATTAATTTTTTAACTTGGGTCCCCAAGCCTTACATTCTCGGGGCATGTTGTGAGACCACACAACATGACTGCTATTATTAGCAAGGCTCTTTTAGCTTATTTTCTTTCTATGATCATTTTGCATGGTACTGTGCAACAACATATTGGTAGAGTTTACTCAAAAAATACATTATGGTATGTCGAGTTATCACACTATGAAAATGGGTGAACCCCATAAGTTGATTTTCAAGTGTTTTATAACTATCAAGGATACAACGCATTTATGTGCAGTGGATTTCACCAAAGCAAGAAAGATGTTGAGGATTTAGTTGTTGAAGTGACAATAGCTTTTCTTAGTAGCAAGGATAACAATATCTATTGATTTGAGGTAATTCACAACAGCATAATAGGAAATTAGCACCGAATTTCGCGTTGGATTTTAGTGTATTTTGAGTACATGAGTTGGAAAATTTGGTTGACGTTAAACTCGACGCAAATAGGCATGGTCAATTTGGCATCCTATTTTGCGCCATCAGAAAATCATGGCGCCTCCGTTAGCGCCTAAAATAGCGTTGGGAAGTAACAATGGAAATGGTACCGAAATTGGCACCCAATTTGGCTTCCGGTTTTGCTTCCATGTCTACTCCCATTTTTGCTCTAGTTTTGCTTCCAATTTTGCATCCAGTTTTTTCTCCAAGTTTGCTTCCAATTTTGTTTCCAAGTTTGCTTCCAATTTTCTTCTGGTTTTTCTTCCGATTCTCCTTCCACTTTTGCTTCCAGTTTTGCTTTTGGTTTTTCTTCCATGTTTGCTTCTAGTTTTTCTTTTGGTTTTGCTTCTAGTTTTGCTTCTGGTTTTGCTTCCATGTTTACTTCTAGTTTTGCTTTCGGTTTTGCTTCTAGTTTTGCTTCCAATTTTGCTTCCAAGTTTTCTTCCTATTTTGCTTCCAGGTTTGCTTCCGGTTTTGCTTCCAGTTTTGCTTCTGGATTTTGCTTCCAGTTTTGCTTCCATATTTTCTTCTAGTTTTGCTTCTAGTTTTTCTTCTGGTTTTGCTTCCAATTTTGCTTCCAAGATTGCTTCTGGTTTGCTTCTAGTTTGGCTTCCATTGTTGCTTTCTTTTTTACTTCTAAAAATGTTTCTTGTTTTACTTCCATTTATTAATTTAATATGTTTTATTTCAATTTAATTAGTTAAATATATTGTGCCTCTTAAATAACTCATATGATTATAGAGTAAGTAATTTAATTATTTAACTCATATGATTAAATAACAATATAATTATTGTAACATGATCATCATCTATAATTAAAAGAAGTGAATCAAATATCTATAATTTAATTGAATTTGACATCATCCATCCTAAGCAGTAAATTAAAATCATCATACTTAATAAATATCCATCCAAAAATCATCAACCACTTTTAATATATATAAATTGAGAAGTCAATACTGATAAGATCATCATCATATATAACTAAAACAAGTGAAAGTCAAATATGCCAGTACATCAAAAAAATGTCAAAATGATACATGTCCAACAGTCGACATAAGTGAAAATGATACATGTAGAAATGATATAAATAAAATTGATAAACTATGTAACTCAAATTGATACAAGTCAAGATGATACATGTCCAAATGATATAGTGAAAATGATACATGTCAATATGATACAACTCAACAATATATTACAGTAGGCCATGAAAATGATACATATGATAGTAATCATGATTAGAGTCATCATAACGATATATCAACAATGATCCATGACGTAGTCTATATGATCATGAATGCCACTGGTTACTATCACCAATTATCTCATCATCATCATCACCATCATGATCATGATCATGATCATCATCGTTGTCGTTGTCGTCATCATCGTCATTGTTATCATCATTGTCATCGACCTCGATGTCTTTTGTATCTGTGTCATCATCATCCTATGCCATGTGATTTGTACCGGTAGAACCAATATTTTGTGGATCTATATCATGTCGAGGATCATCTTGATCTTATGGAAGACCCGTGTTCTGCAAAAAAAACATTTAAAATGAAAAGTTATTATTTATTTCATGCAATAATTTATTTTTCTGTTATATATCTAATATTGCAACATATAAGATGAAACCATAATCATATTACATCATATCAAAGCGCACATACCATAATAAAATTTCAAAAAAAGTTACAGCTAATATTGGTGAGTTAGGACAAACTTCAACTTTAAAAAACAAAGCCAATTAGGCTGGCAGACTTGTGGATTAGGCCAACATTTGGTGGAAGAGGAAGAAAGATGACTGGAACTCTAGAGGCCCACCATAATGGATTTTAGTATTCAACCATGAGAGAAAAAGAGAGAGCTTATATCATGTATCAAAACATTAAGCATGCATTCTTCTAGCTAGTGGAGGAGATGATTACTTTGCTTCATTTTCATTTGCATAACCATATCACAGCATGGGAACCAAGAAGACCAAGGATGTCAGTTTTATGTGGAGGTAATGGATGTGGTCCAAAATTTAGGAGGGGAAAGAAGGTCAATGTATGATCCTAATGAAATTGAGGAAGAACAACAAGAGAGGGACATGAAAAATAAAATCAATACAGAGTTTCAAGGATTTGTCAAGCAAGTAAGAGAGCTATGGGAGCAGCCTCATCTAAAAGATTTTGAACTAGAGTTTGATATACCATTTAGAGAGCTTGGTTTTCATGGAGTTACTTTCAAAGCCTCTGCTTTTATTGTTCCTACGGTAAATTGTTTGGTAGAGTTGGTGGAATTACCTTTCTTAGTAATCACTATTAGTGAGATTGATATTGTTAACCTTGAGAGAGTAGGACTTGGGAAAAAGGCATTTGATATGGCTATTGTTTTCAAAGACTTCAAGTGGGATGTACTCCACATTGATGCCATTCCTCAATCTTCACTTGATGGCATCAAGGAATTGCTGAAATCCATGAATATAAAGTATTATGAAAGCATAATGAACTTGAACTGGCAGGAAATTTTGAAGAGTATTACTGATGATCCAGATAAATTTATTGAAGATGGTGGTTGGGCATTTTTGAATATGGAAGCTAGTGATTCTATTTCTGGTAATTCAAAAGAGTTAGATCAAGGATATGAACCCTTTGATGTAGAAAAGGAATCAAAATCAGATTTCATGTAGCCACCATCAAGAGTGTTACAAGCCAACAAGATGGAGGGAATTCTTATATAAGGATAATTTTCAATGTTGCAGGTACCAACTTTAATGCCAACTACAATGGCAACATTGAAATTCCCTAGCAATATTTATGTTAAGGAAATTTCCTTTAGATGCAAGGATTTAAAGCACATCAACCATGTGGTACAAATGATTAAATCCCAAAGATGATCTGTAGCAATCGAAGAGTCTGAAAAGGCAGAGAGAGCTACATTGGTGACTTAGGAGAAGCTACAACTTTCAAAAAAAAATCCAATTAGGTTGGCAGACGTGTGGATCAAGCCAACATTTGGTGGAAGAGGAGAAAATATGACTGGAACTCTGGAGGCCCACCATAATGGATTTTGGTATTCAACCATGAGAGCAGAAGAGAGAGCTTATATCATGTATCAAAACATTAAGCATGCATTCTTTCAGCCAACGAAGAAGGAGATGATTACTTTGCTTCATTTTCATTTGCATAACCATATCATGGCATGGGAACCAAGAAGACCAAGGATGTCCAATTTTATGTGGAGGTAATGGATGTGGTCAAAAATTTAGGAGGGGAGATCCTGATGTCTACCAAGAGGCATAAAGTGAGATGAATTAAGTTCACCTACATGTCTACCAAAGTTTACTTCCAATTTTTATGACTGTTTTTCTTGATTGTCAGAGAAGAAACTTCAACTTTCAAAAACAAAGCCAATTAGGCTGTAGACATGTGGATCAGGCTAGTATTTGGTGGAAGAGGATGAAAGATGAAGTTGGAACTCTGGAGGCCCACCATAATGGATTTCAGTATTCAACCATGAGAGCAAAAGAGATAGCTGATATCATGTATCAAAACATTAAGCATGCATTCTTCTAGCCAGTGGAGAAGGAGATGATTACTTTGCTCCATTTTCATTTACATAACCATATCATGGCATGGGAACCAAGAAGACCAAGGATGTCCAGTTTTATGTGGAGGTAATGGATGTGGTCCAAAATTTAGGAGGGGAGATCCTGATGTCTGCCAAGAGGCATAAAGTCAAACGAATTAAGTTCACCTACATGTTTGCCAAAGTTTACTTCCAATTTCTATGACTATTTTTCTTGATTGTCAGAGTTTACTTACAAATTTGAAATTTATTTCTGGTCATTTTGATGAGGATATATTCAACCAATGTGTAAGAACCTTTTGTTTGTATCACAAGCATTTGTGCATTGCAAGAATTCTGATTATCTATGGTCTACAACTATGCCGTCTCACATATTGGATCTTCTATTTCAATGTTTTCTATGGCCTTCTTTGTTTGAGGTAGCACCTGGCAATCCTACCTCCTTCCCTTAGATAAGAAGTGGATTTAAATTTGGAAAAACTGCACTTTAAAACTAGCTATGGTTTAAGGAGAGCTATTCTAGCTTTGTTGTTGACATCCTCAATCTTCAACAAGGACTTAGATGCATGGACTAAAATACAAGCTTTCAAACTTAGATTTGATTGTGCATAATTTGATTGATTATGGTTTTCATAGGCAGTTGTCTTTACATGACTATTCTGGATTGTCAATACGTGTAATAGTGACTACATCCTTATCAAGTTTGGCTACCCTTATTCAGAATGCCTTGGCGTTTGGACTCGATGCAAAGTTGTGCATTCTTATTCCATATTTGTAACATGTAGGACATTTAAGGGGTACAACATATAGAAATTCAGTACTGTCATCCAAGGAAAACTTACAGATGGTGTATCAAGAACAACAAAAAATGATTTTATTAGGGTTAATTCTTTCTTCCCCCACGCTATTGATTTTTTCCCCAAAACATGCTTTCTTTTTATTATTTCAATGCATCTCAAAATTCAATGTATTGATTAACATTTGTTATGCATTTCATTTGTTTGTGAAAATGATGCATATATTTTAACTCGAACAATGTTGTTACTTCGATAGTTTGAATTCTATGACAACCAACCATTACGCATTTCATCTACATCCTTCTACTATTTATTCATGCACATAAACGGTCATCTTGTAATCATAAGATTTGAGCTCTATTTACTCATCCTACGCATCAATAAACAACTCAACACAAGAGATGAAAATTGACATATTAACACAACAATATCCATCTAAGTTATTGAAACTCAACTATTGATACCTTGTTCTCCATCCAGATTACAAAATCATTCCACTTTTTGTTTTGTAACATATTCTTTTGAAATTGCTTTGGATGGCAGCCATATTTCTCCTCTTGTCAAAACATGGCACATGGACTACTTAAACTAATTAATATGAAATCAATTACTTTTTCTAAGGAAATAAAAAATATATATCATTTAACATATTAAATATACTTACAAATGTATAGATCAAGGCCTGCAAACCTTTCTGGCCATTGTGATGCGTGGCACGAAGTTTCTCAAGCCTAGCCTTGGAGGCCTTGTCCTGAAACATGTACTAATTCAATTTAACTATGCACAAATAAAATTTAAATATCGTTTAATAAATTTGATATAATCTTATGAGCAAATTCAAATGCCTGCATACTCTCCTCATCAGACTTCCTCCGTGCATTAGACTTCTCATATGCTTTTACAAGCTCTTTCCATACTTTCACACTTACATCAATTGGCCTTCTTTTCTGCCTTAGCTCAGGAAGGATTTTTTTATCTTCTTTGTTTGGTTGCACCAAAATCTCTTGTAGTTTTGAGACATTTGTAGCTTTATCTTCTTTATAGACCAACCTATGCCAAAATCAGGCTCCATGTCATGGATAACTACTTTTTTTAGTTGAATGGGTATTTATGAGAATTACAAATGTAGATGGTCTTTGAATCATTTAAGGCACGATTCCTTCAACCTATTCATAAATGTTTTTGCAGCATTTGTCATTGGGACTTCCCCTGAAACCACATCGTATTCTATCTTCGTATTGTAGCTACCAATGCAAGATTGATAACATGGCATGGTGGAAGAAGTTTGTGTCCCAGGAGTGGCTGGGACATTGGAAGTCTCTACTCCCTATTCTACATTCTTAGATTTTATTGTCACTGATTTCCTCCTAGATATTTTGTTCGATCCAGGATTGGTTGGGGAATCAATTAATTCCCTTTGACACAATTGATTTTTTTGCAATGTTTGAGGGGCGTTACTAGATTATTTTTCTATGTATCTAGAAAGCGTTGTCCAGTCCACATTAACCAATTTTTTCACTACCTCTACCCCTAATATGGGATCCAATTCCTCTTTATCTTTGTCATTCTCATGTCCCTATATATATATTTAAATTATATTTCTTCTTTTAAATTTTGAAATAAAAAACTAAAACGTAAAATTCAAAGAAACAATGGAAACATTTACAAATCTATAAATTGACAATGAATTACCTCATTGTGGCTAGAGTCTGCTAACAATGCTCACTTCCTTCTATTACTTGACATTTTGAGGTGACCTAGGGCAAATTATTTTTGTATAGTCTGTGGAGGCAAACGAAGTACACACTGTCAGGTATGAAAGTTTTCATCCAATTTGTGGTATGAAAGTTTTGTTTTGTGGGAAAATATGTTTGTTAGGTTTTCTTAGTGTTGATAACCTTATCGTGAAAACTCTTTCATAATGCAATCTTGCATGAATTTTTCATGGCATCAGTGGCTATGGTGCAACTGGGAAAAACCAAGTGGTTTCTACGTTTATTTTTAGCAGTTGCTCAACAGTGACATGTTCGTTGGGTTTGCTTAGTGTTGATAACTTAGGGAAATATGTTCGCTGGGTTTGCTTAGTGTTGATAACCTTATCATGAAAACTCTTTCATAATGCAATTATGCATGAATTTTTCATGGCATTGGTGACTATGGCGTGACCGGGCAAAACCAAGTGGTTTTTGCATTTATTTTCAGCAGTTGCTCAGCAGTGACCGACCCAATTCCCAGATTTTCCAAACAATTCGCTATTTCCTTGATACCCAGGTTAGGGAAAGAATACGAAGGCATCCTGGCTTTGTGCTATAATATTTTGAGCCAAAGCTCAAATGGGTAGGGTAAAATTTTTTGTTGGTTTCTCAAAGGTTTTACAATTTATAATGATGGGACAATTTAGAGGTTGCCTGGATAGGTTAGGCCATGAACCGGTAAACAATCATGAGTTCAAATGCAATACAAAGAGAAGTAAACAATCAGGAATTCAATGAAGAAAAAAAATCGTAACCTTACCTACGGTGTTGCAAACTAATTCAAATTTCTTATCAGTTGCTAGTAGCGTCCTACTCTCTTCCTTCACGTGACATTTTTCCCTTTTTGGTCGTCTAATTTCTTCCTTCATGCGGGAAATTTTTAAATTTTTAATTTTGATTCAATAGCCAGTGCTTTAGTTGGCATTAGTTAACACCAACTTTAGTGCTGACTTTTGGCCATTAATGTAATATGTTTTGGGCGCCTCAGGAGACACCAAGTGCGCCTATCATTGTTGTATAGTGACTATTTTCATTGCTATGTATCACAGGATCCAGAGTGTTGGAAATAATTCCAACTCCTACTTTGTTTTTGTGACCACCACTGTCCCGTGGCTCCCTCATCAACTCGGTGTGGTAGAGCAATTTTTTACCGCGGTCCCGCAAGGTGCTTCATCCTTGTCGGTGGTAGTGTGGTGAAAGCTTCTATGGTGGCACATGAGTCTTCATTTTGTTCCTGGTGGTGTTGCGGTGACTCTCACAAGTCTTCTACCATTGGCGTGCAGTAGTGTGGTGACCACTACTTTCCCGCGGCTCCTTCATCAGCTTGGTGCAGTAGAGCGATTTTTACCACAGTCCCGCAAGTTGCTTATTCCTTCTTGGCAGTAGTGCGGTGAAAGCTTCTGTGGCATCATTTTTATTCACAGAGGAGGCCATGGAGAGAGGACAAGGATGGTGTAGAAATACTAAGTCGCTGAGAGGAAAGTGGGTGGCAATAGATGAGACAATGAAATTTGCAGATACAATAGAGGTAAGAAGAGAAAGCAACCTCAACCAAAGGAGGAAGGTTTTTATGAATTCACAAATGCTACAACATAGAGGAGATATCAATATGTCAAATATATGACTAAAGTGAGGTTTTGTATTGGCTAGCATACTCGTTGAAATGATATAATTGGTGTACTAAACATTATTTACTATGTTGTGTATTATAGGGGCGAGATGAGGCCATGACAATAAATCGTGTCATATCAAATGAGGACACAATGGATGAAGTGGGACATCAGGTAGTCAAATTTTGACTTAACTTAGGAAAAATTGATCTGACGGCATTTTGTGATACGCCCATCTTTGTTCACAATATTATTGAAATTTATAATGTATTATCCAATCTTGACATCAATTAATGCATGTTGTTGATTATTTTAGATGGAGATTGGAGCAAATGCAGAGCCTAAGCGTTCAACTAGCAAAAGAAGAAGATATGTATGTGGACGTGGACCTAAAACTGTTAAATCACATAGATGACAGTGGGTGGAAGAGGATATGACAATGGATACTACAGACACAACAAATGATTGCACTGAAGAAGAGGTAGGTTAGGACTATAATACATGGGATGAACACTTTGAGAAAATTGTTGTTTCTGGATGTTTTGTATGTCGTGGAAATAAACAATTCAAACGGGCAATTGTACAAAAACATTACATATATGATGAGCTTTCAGTCGGTAGTATGCCTCCTACAATCGATTAAAACCAAAGAATAATAAATGAGTGTGGACTGATGTTTTATAAACTATGTTGTCAAAATTGTGTTTTATAAGAAGGTAGTCTATAAAATAATGTTCCATTATTCAATTGATGTATATATGTTCATACAATTTTTATTTTTATTTTTTAAGCCATATTTGATTATATTTCTTTGAAATTGATACATTTATGATTTATCCAATTGTTTCCAAACATTAAATAATGCTTGTGTTTGTTGATAGGTAGAATATTTTGATGAAACACATACTAATACCCAAGATCCAACTGGGTTATTAAGATTTGGACGGGATGATCCAAACCATCCTTTAAACCATACCAGGGTGAGAAGAGAAAGATTGAAGAGAACACTACCACCTGAGAAATTTGAAGAGCTAATGAGAGTCGCATACACTGATGACATGCCACCTAGCCTTAATGATGATGATCATGATAGTGAAAATGCAGTGCATGAAGAAGGATTGAATGAAATGCTTACAGGTTTCTTTGGGGATGGAAACAATTATGACAATAATGATGATATGGTTGACAGTAATGATGATAGCAAGGGTAATTACCACCAATGTAATGTTGATGATAACAACATCAAAGACTCCATCAAGCAAGCAACAAAGACACCTGTGTTCAAATTGGGTGCAAGTAGAACCTCAAAATTGGAATGTACAATAGTATTATTAGAAATAAAGTCACTATTTGGTTGGTCAAAAAAAGGATTCACTACCCTACTGAAGTGAGTTGAAATCTATTTCTTACTTTGCATTGTTAATTGGTGAACATAATTCATAAACATTCATCAACTTCATTTATATTTCTTTAAGGGGATTTTAAAACCATATATTGTATATAAATAGTCCTAGTATAGATTGACATATCAAACATGTTCATCATAAGTCAAACATTCAATTGATTTAATCTTTGGAAATCTTATAGGGCACTAAAAACTAAAATATTCCCTGAAGAGAATGTGTTGACATCAACTTGTAGAGAGGTGCGTTTGTTGTTGGTTGAGTTGGGGATTGAATATAAGTAAATTCATTCATGTAAAAATGATTGAATTTTATACAGAGATGAATATAAAAACAAGGTAGAATGCCCTACATGCAAAGAGAAGAGATATTGTACAAATGTACAAGTTCCTACAGTTCCAAAGATGGTTTTACATCACATGCCAATTATACCTAGACTTCAACGAATGTTTCGTTGCAATTCACTAGCAAAATTGATGGACTGGCATGCAAATAATAGGAGTAAAGATGGATTCATGTGAGTTCTAGCCAACTCCAAAGCAATGAAACATAGAGGAAAAATGGCCAACAAAATTCAAAGATGAACCTCGTAGTATCAGGTTTGGTCTTGCAATTGATGGAGTGTTCCCATTCTCTTTCCTGAGCTCAAATTATAGTGTTTGGCCAGTCAGATTGAGAGTATACAATATTCCCCCATGGATGAGTGTTAGAAAGGAGCACCTTATGGTGACTCTCATTGTTCCAGGAAAACATCAAGTTAAAAACATGGATGTTTATCTTGCGCCTTTTAGTGATGAGATGCAACTACTATGGAAAGGCATAAGAATGTATGACATATCACGTCCTCCATCAAATAGGTCCTTCATGTTGTATGGTGTGCTATGTTGGACTATTCATGATTTCCCGGGACTTGGTGTTTATTCTGGTAAGATAGAATATTTACGTATTTACATTCATAATTTATTTTCATCCCAACTTTCATACTTAGTTTTATACTATTTTTTTTGTGTTATTAACATTACTTATTGAATTGCATGGCTTCAAACAAAGGAGATATTTGCATGTCCAAGATGTGCAAAATAATTTCAAGGGTGGTATTCTAAAGATCTACATAAATTTATTTACGCAAACAACAAGGTTTTTCTACCACTAGACCATAGGTTTAGAAATCGCCTAAAGAATCAATTTGATGGAAAAGTTGAAAATAGAGGCCCTCCTATGATTATGGGTCCAAGTGATTGGATTAAGGAGTATGAAGATTAATATGCCAAAAGGAATGAAAAGGAAATCCATATTTTATGAGCTCCCTTACTGGAAGGATCTATTAATATCTCACCTATTAGATCCTATGCACATCTTCAAAAATTTCCCAGATTCTATATTTCAACACATATCAGGCAAAGAGGACACATTGTCTTCGAGGAGAGATATTGCTCTTTTGCGTACCAAATTTGATAGAAAAAAATTGTGGCCAAATAGGGAAAATGAAACATATGCAAAAGCTCCATGGATTTTGAAAAAAAAAAGAGCTAGACCAACTAAAAAATGTCATCCGTTCAATAAGGACACCTACTGGCTATGGGTCATCATTGGCTAAAGCTTTTACAGTTGATGGACATATCACAAGATTTAAAACACACGATTTTCATAATTTAATGAAGGTATTATATATCAACATTTAACATTTACTCGTAACATTGGTTAAACACTAAATTTATTTTGATATTTTGTTGTGTGAGAAAAAAATACTAATGACCTTTTCATAAATGTGTTTGATAGCATATCATGCCATTGGCAATTAGGGGGGATTCTTGTCTTACAGTTGACTTAAGGAATGCGATAAGTCGATTGTTAGCATTTACAAGGTATGTGGTTATATGAAATGTTCATGTGTGAGAGACATAGAGATATTATATTGCATTTTAATTTATGACTAAAGGTTCATACTAACTTACTATTCTTATATTAGGTGGGTGACCTCCAAGGAGATCCGTGAATTGGAAGTGCCAAAGTGGAAGAAGGAAATTGCATAAATTGTATGTGTATTTGAGAAGGAGCTCCCTACAAGTTTCATGGACCTACAAGTCCATTTACTTATACACTTAGTCAATGAAATTGAATTGGCAGGTGTCGTATCAATGAGGTGGATGGTTTTCTTTGAGAGGTATATGAAAACTTTTAAAATATATGTTCGACAAAAGGCACATCCAGAGGGTTGCATGGCTAAAGGGTATGTATTAAATGAAGCATTTTTCTTCATGTGTGAATTCCTTGGTAAGGATTTTGAAGATGGCCCATGCATCTAGGATGAAGAACAAACATCATATATTATTGATGGAGAAAAACCACAATTTAATGGTGTTGAAGCACAAATTAGTAAGTAAATTCATGATCAGTGTGGCTATTTTTCTCGCAATCATTAATTTACTCTATAATTTATTTGTAAAATGAACAACATGGCATTTGGAGTTTGAAATAAACATGTTAACATGTAATAGGTGTAGATGAAAGTTCTATACTCGACAAGTTCATTGTGTACCACATGGACTTTATGAACAAATGGATTGATCTGTATGATAAAAAGAGAGAAGTGTTAGAAGCAAGGAGACAGTTTAAGAGACCAAACCCAAGGAATACTCCATTTCCCACCCATCTGCTTGGGGAATGGGGCAAAGATTGCACACTAGAATGGATTACTGAACAAATTCAAAATAAAATAGAAGATGTAGGTATAGATTCAAACATAACAGAAGATGAAATCAACATGTATAGAGGATGTGAAAGAAAGGTACAAGAATTTTACAAAATGTTGTTTCCTTATAGTTTTGACAGTATTAACTATTTTAATATTTGTTATTATATTTGTTTTCACTCAAATAAATGGTCTTCCACAGGTGAGGAAATATCCAGCAATGCGGGCATATGGTCAACATTATTGTGTAGAAAGTGTAGACATAAAGAGACGATCCTTCGATTGTGGCATCATGGTTGACTTCGAGTAATCCAGTCGATCAAGCTCAAAGGATAAGAATATAATTGAAGAGAATCTACAATATGTTGGGAAAATACAAGAAATTATTGAGTTATATTACCACTCTTTTAAATGTTGTATTTTAAGTGTAGATGGTATGAAGCATTTGAGAGGACACAAAGACATGATACCCATAGTGGATTGTTTTCTATAGATTCCTCATCGTTCCTACCAGTGGATAAGGAGCCTTATGTTCTACCAATTCCTTGTGAGTAGGTATTTATTTAACTCAAACAAGAAGCTGTAGTGATCATTAGTCTATTAATTCATAGCTTATTGTGAATATATACATGTGTTTATTAATCAATAAAATTGTTATAACATACGTCTAATATATGTATGTTGTTCATGTGCAGGTATTTTTCTATGAAGATATTTTGGGCCCGAAATGGATATTTGTCATACATTATGATCAAAGGTTAAGGCATGTATTTGACAATGCATTAGTGGATATTGGGCAAAACAATGATGGCCAACAAAATGAGAGAGAGGGATTAGAGAACATCGAAGAAATTGACATCCATGGTGATGTTGAAGATGGTTATGTTTAGGCACAAGAAGACAACAATCTAGAGTTAGATGATGTTATGGAAGACAACAATATGGATGGTATAGAAAATGATGATCCAAATACATCTGGTAATAATATAGATGGTCTACAGTCAAATTTCAATGATGATGAAGATGATGCAGGTCAAGATGAGGATGATGATAATATTAGATACTTGAAAGAACATATGGACATTGACAATGATACACTGGATGACATTGTAGCAGGCAATAATGTTAATGATCGAGACTTCTAAATTTTTAGAATTATTTGCAACCCATGTTTAAAAAAGGATGATTCTTATGGCCTAAAATTTGAAATGCTTCAGTAATATTATGTTGTACTTGGACAATTGAAAACCTATTTTGTTCTCCTAGCAAGTTTTTTTATTTTCCATTATAATTCTAGACCAAACAACATTTGTGGGGATGGCCTTTTACACCAATCTTAATTTGTATGAAGTTCACGAACCTATTGTCAAGCAGTAAATTCCTTTTGTAGACAACAAATGTAAAGGCTTCATTTAAGAAAAGATAAGTAGTCTCTTTCTGAGGGTAATCCACATGCAAAAAGTAAAAAGCACATAAAAAAAATTGTACAATAGAAAATCATATTCAATCAGTTATGTCTTCTTTTGCTTGCACACTTATCTGAAAGACATAGGGTATTCACCATACATTTTCCTTGACAAAGCAAACATGTGCTTTCATTTATTTTTACTGTATATCTCATAAGTGAAATTGTTGTTACATAATGATGCATTGAGAAAATAATATATACAAAAAAATGCAAAGAAAATGTTTGAAATTTAACATGGAACGTACTGTGTTGTGCTGAAAGGAATCAAGATTAACTGGGACAAGAAATAAAAATAAAATTTTGATGATTGTACTTAAAAGTGAACAAGATATGAAAAGTGTGGACAATGATGGTACTGAAATTGAAAACCCTGATTCTAATGACATTATTGTTTTACGTCATTAGAGATAAAGGGCACATACAATTTTATATACATAGAAAATGAAGATTTGAAACTAGTAAACTAAAAATGTAAACACTGTAAGATTTTTCTTTAAACAATAATTCACATACTCACTTACAAAAAAGGGTGAAGAATTTTTTATTCAAACTCTGTTTTCTTTAATAGACATAACAGTAAAAGAATATTTACAAGTAAAAGAATATATACACTGTTTCATAGAATTCTACATTTTCAGAGTTATTTGCAATTGGTTGGGTCTCAAAAACGTAGGTTTTTAGACCATAAGAGGGTGCCAATCTCTAAGAGGACTTTAATCCTTAATACAAACCAATTAAAGTAAATTATTTGAAAGGACTTTAATTCACACCTAACCAGAAACCAATCAAAGCATCCACATAGTAACAACAAATGTGCCCTGATAAATCTTGCAAATTTAAACAACTTGAAAAGACCACTTTGGAGACAAAAAAGCAATAAATAAGCATGAAAATCGACACAACAATTGAACACTGAAAATGGATTACAAGTTATAATGTATCTACTCCATTATATTGCTCAAAATATAAACATACATAACATGAGTTCTTTTGATATGAATAAGTGGATGAGATGGTCTAGTATCTATTCTAATGGATTGAAATGATGATGATATGATGATCAAAATTGAACCTTGGTTTCCCTGTTTGTATGGGAAGAAACAAGCTTTAGGTCTGTTCACAAAAGTTACATCATTTCTTAAATAAAGCATAATTAACATAACATAGAAACTTAAAAAGAGTTTATTGTTGGATGCACCATAGTTCGTTAATCATCAACAAGCACCCGTGACCTCCTAAGATTTGTTCAAGGCTCAAGCACCATGTTAATGCGTCCACAACAACCAAACTTTGACTACCTCCTCATACAACTTGTGCAAGGAACAAATTAACCTTTGACATGTGATCAATGTATTTCTCCTGGGCATAAGTGTTTGCATTCTATAGAGTGTCTGCCATTACATTCTCCAATCCAACAACCCTCCTGAGTTGCTTATGCATTTTCGTGAGTACCTCATCCTCATCATTGATGTCATCAAGGATGCCTGGAAAATATTTTGATATCTCATTTTTCCAAGTTTCTTGATCCTTCAAATCTATTTCTTCAAAGAAATATGGCATGGCCATACATAGTGGCTAGCTGAAGTCACTCAATTCCTGTGTCAAGATATTTTGGAAGTTTTCATGTGTATTCATGAGGCTCTGACATTCTTGGAGCAAAGAATTATTATCTCCATCTTTTTCCTTGATATGGGACTCAATTTCCTTCATCCTATCAAGTAGACTTCCATGCTCCATGAGGGCCTTGTATGTTCCACTATGAGCATGCTAGACACCATATGCATGTTGGAACATATCTTTGAATTTCATACAAATTATCCCTGATGCTACTTCAAAAGTAGTAGCCTTCAATTTTCTTTTTAGTTCTTCCTGTTCCTTTTGAGCCTTTTCAAATTTATGCTTCCATTGAGCAATCTCAGACATGGCCTCTAACACTTTTCTTTCATGTTCAATTAAAGGAGAGTAAAGTCTTGGAGAAGCAGGTAGCCTATCTTTGTAGTTGGTTAGTTCTTTTTTCAACCTATCATTTTCCTCTATCAGCCACTAGTTATCTCTTACTAGCTTTTGGATCTGGGCTTTGGTGAATTTGGCTACATTCACATTCAAGTCAGCAGTCTCTAAGGGATATGTCTCCCCTACTCTTTGCACCAGGAGATGTCCAAAAATTTGATCATGGTCAATGAGAGAAGGCTTCTTGCCTGGGGGGTAAAGAGCCCAAATTTACAAAGTGGTATTATCAAGATTGTACCCTGACCTTGTATAGACCCCGTCACTTGCTTTATCCATTATTTGAAAAGTTTTATTCTTTCTCTTATTAGTCTTCCTTTATACTCATATATAAAAGACTTAAATTTAGGGGTCTGCACAAAAGTATCATCTGCAGAAAATTCTTGACTTTCATGATGCATCACATCATCTAATAGCTCATCAGAGGCTTCAAAGGTGATCACGCTTCTTTCCAATGGCATCTCATATTGGGGTATAACAGGAGCATTAAACTGTGAGACTTCTTCCTCCTCAGTGTTATCTTCTTCCATGGATGGGGAACCAACTAAAAAGCTCACTTCAGAAGTAGGATAAGGTGATAAGTGATCTAGTGGTGTGATATTTTCTACTTGCCTCCTAGGACCAATGCCCATTCCTCTTTCAAATTCCACAACTGGCACATCTCTTATCAGTTCTTCTTCATGGAGGATTAACTGTTCAATTCTTTCTATGGGATCATGTACCTCAGGGAAAGCCCCTAAGTAGCCTGGGTTATCATTCACCTTCCAAGCCTCAATCATCATAACCCTAATATAGGAATTCATTCTCATCATGTCTTGTTTTTCTTCACAATTTCTGATGACATCTTCTAAAAGGAAACTATGCTCATACCCTTTCAATTTCTAAAATTTTTTGGCATCACAAATGAAGTTTTCAAGATCAAAAATTTCCCTTTTGTTTCCAACCGACAAGCCGTAATAATCTAGTTTACCACTAACCAATTCATAGCCTGAATCAGAGATAATAGTGAAATCAAGCATAAAGTGGAAGACATGAAATTCTACCTCCCATAGCTCTTTAAATGCATGAAAACTAAAAATGACATTTTCCTTATGATCTCTAAATAAGCAACTTTGTCTGGCACAGTCTTAGGCAACAAATAAGGTGCAACTTCAAATCCATAAAGCCTGATAACAATACAATCCCAAAACATTTACCAGTCCCCCCAATTGTGATTTATGCTTGCTTCATGATCCATATCTTTTGGTCGGAGAAATATTAAGATCTTTGGGGAGAGGTTGTAATCACATTTGTGGCCTAGCATCTTGTATAGTGGTTTGACAAAATATTCTTCAAAATATAGGTAGTGGGACCTCCCACACCTACTGTCCCACACAAATGTCCACATTTGTATAGGCCTTGAATTTCCATCATTATCTAAGTCTTTTATTCTTAATTCCTCACCCCTTATCCCCATCACCCACCCTTCATATAATATCATGTGCATGAATGAGAATAGTGCTTGAAATTAATGGCTTCACTATCATTCTTGATGATATTGAGGGCATTATTTATGGCCTTTGATAAATACTTTGCATAAACATAGGGTCAAGCATTATGGCTCTGGATGTCTGTGGCTAAAACCATGGGAGAAATTGTCATGTTCTCACGAACATCAATTCCCAGTACTTGACCAATTGAGTAATTAGTGTATTGAAAGTATTCTTCAAACAAAGCCACAGAGAATGGAGGCTTATCTTCACTAGAGAACATCATAGTTTGGTTACCAACACCTTTAAGCCTATGTAGAGGAAATTTCCACCTCTTGTAACTTGTTTCCATGGTGCGGTATTCCTCCAACAAGTCTTTGATTCATAATTTTTTTTTTAGGGAATTGTGTAGCTGAAAAATCATGGAAATATAATATGGCTTTATGATCATGAACTATGACCCATCAGGAAAATTAATTGCTCTCATCTTTGGATTGTAATTCTTTGCCAACACCTTGATTAACTCTACATTCACAAAGACATTGGGTACTACAAGTTTACCCAAATTCAGATTTCACGGGTTTGACATTGGGCTATGCCGAAATTTCTTCCTATAATGATAAATAAAGAGGTCGTAACCCCTACACGGAGTCCATACATCTCTCATTTTTTTCTATTTATCTACTAATGTCACACATGATGGGTTAAGTTGTGCTTTTCTTCTTGATTTTTTCCCAAACCTAGGACACTGATCGATTAAGTCTTGATTCAATTGCCTAGCTTTAGTTTTCTATCTTTTTGCTTTCTGTTTGCTTGGGGTTTTTTCCATCTCAACCCTACTCATGCAATGATTTCATCTACTTACTGAGAAAATACTTTGAGCTAAGTCTAGACAACTTACTTGGATAAATGCTGCAAATTTCCAACTTCCTACCACTGTCCAACTTGGTTTTCCAAATCCTTCAATTACAATTCACAGTGATTTCAACTTCTTTGAGGCCGTATTTATCAAATTTCAGGACAGTTCATCCAGCCTTGGTTCATAAATGGTGCTCACACCACCTTTATGATCAAGTTCTTCATTAATAGCTGTAGTCTCATTGATATTTTTGTTAGTTACATCAATCAGACTAATCATAATTTCATAACTATTGAAGAGACTTTTAATTAAAATGCCCATTATTTCTTTGATATGTCGGTATGGTGGTGTTTTTCCCTTCCCTTCTACTATTTACCACACTACTACCTTGATCAAGGATTCTTGCTATGGGGTTGCAGTGTATACCGCTCTACCGCATATGTTGCTCACCTTCCCAAAAATATAGTGGTGTATGATTTTGATCATTATTTGAAGAGTGTTGATGAGACAATCTTATTTGTCTTACCGATATCGCAATGTCTCATCGAAATTAGATCTTATGTTCCTTCGATGTTGGTTTTCGGTGTCCATGAGACAAGTTAATGTCTCTTTCCGGTATGCCACTATCTCATTGATAATTACTTTATTATATCCAAGAGTTGTGTTTCACCGAGCACTTGTATATATACCTCGTCGATGTGACATAAGTGATTCTCTCCTCAATATGCTCGTATCTTGTTGACATTCACTGTTTTACATCGTCAATGAGACATATAAATAAGTCTCTTCGACATAGGGGTGTCTTATCTGCATTTCTGATATGTGTTTTGTGCTAATGTCGGGGAGAATTTGGAGGGACTCTCATCGACATGGTGTTGTCTTGGTGATATGCTATGAGCAATCATAGGAGTATTTCAAAGGAGGAATACACTTTGATGTTGTGATCAAGGGTTTTATTTGGAAGCTCACGTGAGGTATTTTATTAAATTTAAGTTATTATGACAAGAATTCTATGCATATGGTGGATGTAAGAGATGAGTGAAAATGGAAATATGCAAAAATAATTAGGATGGAATTTTGGCTACAACACAATCCATGTTTAAAAAAGGATGATTCTTATGGCCTAAACTTTGAAATGCTTCAGTAATATTATTTGTGTCGATACAAATTACCTATTGCAATATCCTTAAATTGTTCAATATTTGGTATGAATTGTTGGCAGAAAAAAATAGGATTACTTGGATGCTTCTTCCATTCATTTTGTATCAACATATGTTCGTGAAGACACAAAATTTAATAGCTCAATCAGGTAGAGCTTTTGTGATTTTCAAATGAAGATTAAGGTACATTTTTATTTCTGCTACATTACATTCATGTGCATAAACAAAATTAGGAGATTACATTACTAGATTGCACTTATGCAAATGCATATAATATAGGAAATATTGCACAATCCTTTCAAAAAATGTAGTCTTTATTGATAATGTAAATGTATGTTGTTCCACACAAGTCGTGGAACTAACTATTTGAATGCATATAATCGAAAAACTATGCATTTATAGATACAAAAGAGAAAAATGCACATAAAGAGAAAGGGGACAATGGCGAATCTCAGTTGCTTTGTTCTACATCATCTTCAGTCTTCCTGCTTGTCTAAGCCTCCAAATTGATGTCTTCCTTGCTACTCCTAGGTTCCCTGCATTTGAGTGAGAAGAGTGTTGTTAGAGCAATGAAGGATCACCAGTCAAAATATGTGCACACATCTATAAACATATAATTTGATCATCATGTGCATTCAAATAACTTGCATACCATAGATGTCCAAGAAAACAATAAAGTTATCAAACATATTTATCATATGCTCAGTTTTATCTAACATGTTTTCTCATTGTGCAGGTATAGATAAAATTAAGTTATTTTGTTTATCTAGTTACAACATGTGGGGTGAAATGTGGTTCCCACAAGGGTTGTGCCCAACCTGCTGCCCTATTGTTTCATTTCAGAAGGGTAACCACAAGTAAACCATCCATGAAGCATTAAATATCAATCTTTGCAAGGATAGTGGAGTATTTTGGTAAGGGGTAATCTCCTTATTGATAAAGATTTATCCTTATTAATAAGAACATTCCACTACCAACATAGCCATGATTATGAAAAAATTGATCATCAAGGATTCCAAGATAGTTTTCATTAACAATTTGGTTAAAAGTAAGCAGCCCCAAGCATCATAACAGTCACAAGAATTGAACATGAGGGGCAGTCATGTAGATTAAAAGCTTACACAATAGTCATCACTTGCAAAGATAGAGACATGTTTCCACATAAAAAATTAAATTGAATGCATGAAAGGTACAATGATGAATTCCATAATAGTGAATGTTGCTTAAGAGGGATTGAAGGACAACATTTTGTATCAAGGAGAACAAGGTAACCTCAAACTTTGTTGTACCTGAGTATGATAGTACCTGAGCTTTTGGTGTTTCTAGATGGAACCTATAGTGGAAAAGTGTAGTCTCCATCTGAAGGAACCATCTTTGGAGCTCTTCCCTGAAATGAGGGTTGAAAACAGTAGAAGAAAAGAAATACCATAATTCTAAAGTAACAATTTGTATCAAGACAAATGTCAAAAAGTATAATTAAAAAGACAAATCCTTACAATTGGACCAAATAGATTTATGATTTTATCTTTAGAATGTAGGAACTTTCTCTGTCAGAGCTTCATGACTTGAAATTGGATCTCCAATTGGACCAATAAAATTTATGATTTTATCTTTAGAATATAGGAACTTTCTTTGTTTGATATTCAAGACCTCAAATTATATCAGAATCTGGATAAGTAGCTTTATGATTTTATATTTAGAATGTACAAAATTTCTCTATCAGATATTAAAGATGTAAGGTTGGATCAGAAACTGAATAATCATATTTATGATTTTATCTTTAGAATGTAGGAACTTCCTTTGTTGAATATTTGGAAATTCCTACACACAAGTTCTTCTTCAAAGGGAAAAAACTCGGAAGTGTTTCACATCGACTCAAGGTACAATCCAACCTGGTTATGACACAGATAGCAATCCAATTTTTCCTGAACCGTCCATACCCAAAAATTACATCACAATCTATTCTTCCTGCACATAAAAATGCCACATATTAACCCCTTCTAAATAAAACTCAAAATACCATGAAACAATGAGTCCCCTATATTAGTAAGTAAGTAGGCAGTCTATAGGGCATAGTTTGATTTTATATAAGGATTCTCATGAAAGGAATCTTCAAGAGACAATGAGTGAGTTGTTTGAGATTGTAGCTGATGGTGCAATATCCAGTCTTAAAGGCAGTTAGCAAAGCAGTAAATGTTCAAGAAAATAAAATTGTACACAACAAACGATTCACAATGTTATCTTGCATAATGCCTTAATTTTGAAGACAAAAATATCATTGTATCTTGATGAAAGTAGTGACCTTAATGGTCAATCACTGGAAACCATGATTTTAAAACATGCTATTGTGCTTATGGAGGCAACATTTTAAGCAAGGCGGTGAGTGGTGGTTTGGAACAATGGCAGGTATGAAGGACTTGATTTATATGCATACTATGTAGTCTAGCTTAAGACAACATTCTTAGAAGAGATTGAAGGTGGATTATGGTACTCAAGGGTTACATGATAAATATTAAAGCACAGATTGAGATCTATTTAAAAGCCACTATCATGAAGATATTAAAGATGTCAAATGCAAAACCCTAGCAGCTGGAGTAATGAACATAGTGCGAAATAGGATAGTGTGCTAGGGAAGATTTAGATCTCCACATTATCTAATCACAAGAAAATACATCATTTATTTATTTTTTAAAATTAAAAGAAATTATTCTATACCCTATATAGGACACATTGATACTTTAAAAGCATCTGATTTATTTTTTTAAATTAAAAGAAGTCATTCTAAACCCTATATAGGATACATTGATACTTCAAAACCATCTGAAGGAATTTGAGATTATGCAAACATATGTCAATTAAATACTTGGATTACAAATAGTAGCGTGAACATTGTAACCCTTGTTGATCAAAGCAGGAATGAAACAACAATGAATCCTATGCCTCCTTACCATTCTTTGCCATTTTTTACTGAAACACTTCTCCATTTTGGTGGGCTATGCCTGAAAATAAGGTTTCAACAAAGGTTTTATTGTATGTTTATTAAAATGAAAACTCCATTCTGGCGGGCTATTCCTAAAAATAAGATTTCGACGAAATTTTTAGAGTATTTTTATTAGAGTTTTAGTTTATTTTGGTGGGCTATATTCTTGATTCCTTAAATGATTTATTCAAATGGATTGTGATTGATGTGTTTTGTTGTATTTAGCGTTGTAAATTGTAATGATGCCACGATTATCGTACTACCGCTGTCTCTTATTATACCTGTTGTGGTATAGCAGAGTTTTTCCCTTCCCTTCTGTTGTTTACTGCACTACCGCCTTGCTCAAGGCTTCTTGCTGTGAGGTTGTAGTGTATACCGCTCTACCACATATGTTGCTCACCTTCCTAGTGGTATAACAGTGTATAATTTTGATCATTACTTGAGGAGTGTTGATGAGACAATCTTATTTGTCTTACCGATATCTCAATGTCTCATTGACATTACTTTGTTATATCCAAGAGTTGTGTTTCACTGAGCACTTGTAGATATACCTTGTCGATGTGATGTAAGTAATTCTCTCCTTGATATGCCTATATCTTGTTGAAATCTCATTGTTTTACATCATCAATGAGACATATAAATAAGTATCTTTGACATAGGGGTGTCTAAATTGGCACTAAACCTGAATCTAAACTCGAAGCTAAAGCCCGAGCTAAAAGTGGTGCTAAAATCAAAGCTAAACTTGGAGCCAAAGGTGACATTTATGGTGGTACCACACTCAGAGCTAATTTTGGCGCTAATTTAGGTGCAAATTAGTGTCTTAATTAGTGCCGACTTGTCCTCATCGACGCAAATAAATGCCAAAAATAGCACCATCTCGATAAATAGTGCCAAAGTTTTCCAAATATTGGCAAAAATTACATTAAAATAGTGGGTGGAGGCAAAAAACAGAGCAAATCATAGGGATTTGTTGTAGTGATTGTAGTGTAGTACTGCATTCATAAAATTCTATAAAGTAAATTTTTATAATGTTTGAAGAAATCTTATCTTTTAAATTTAAAAATATTGTTGCATAATAAATAACTTTATAGAATACTTTTCTTTATTAACAAAATTTTATAAAAAAAATAAGAAGTTTGTGCCAAATCACTTCTTCGACGCCTTCTTGTGAATTGCCATATAACCCTTGGTTCCATGAAGACTACTTATGAGAGCCAGGGAAGCATGCATAATCTTTCTTTTAATGCTTCAATGGAAATTAATGGAATTATCTATGTGGGTGTAGAAGCAAAAATAAAAATAGACGCGGAGGAAAAAACCACTCTAGCTTACTAATCACTTAAACAACAGATTGTTATTCATGGCTAGTATTATTATTTTTTTCTATCTAAATTGTACATCAAAATATCAATGACATTAATTAGGCATTGTTATAAGACTCATATTAGATTGTAAATATTATCAATGAATTTAATCTTCTCATTTTTTTTGCAGATTGCTATAGATTTAGCTATACACATGGCAAAGCTACATGTTCAAGTTTAAAGGAATATGGTCGATAGTGACATGATTGGGAAAAGTCTGTTGCTAAGCTTTCTAAGAATATTTTGTTTCGCTTATAAACTATTATTTAGTTTTTACTACAATGAGAAACAATTTTATTATTTGTCAAGTGTTTAGTACACCAATTTTTGAAACAACCAAACTATTTAAAAATATGATGATACCGTCCCGATTTTTTAATCTATGTAATTTATTTGATAACATTATATAGTTCTACATGATAGCATGGATTCATATTATAGACAAATGAATATGGAAAATTGTTTTAAAGTTGCCTGATTTTGTATTTATCAATGTTTAAGAAATTTATATTGAGTATTCTAAGTAATATGCATTGGTTCTTAAAAATATTTTCATATTGTTTCTAATAATAACCAGAATTAGACTAAATTTAGAACTATTTTGAGTATTTTGCGATATAGACGAGATAAAGTTTTCTTTACGTAGCTTGGAAATTATGTAGGGGAATAAGTATTTGATACAATAATTGTAAATTGACTCTAAAAGCAAATAGATTTAGTTCTATAAAATCAATCAATTATTCTAGATTTTTATTGTTTCAAATTCGCATAATAAACATTATGAATCAATATCCATATGGAAATTGCATTGCTTGTCCAATAGAGTAAATATACATAGTGTTTTCAAGCACATAGTTCTTGTTGATCATAAAAGCTTGTGCCTCTTTGAATAGCCTTATGGGAAATTCAGTGAGTGGGGGACCAAAATGCACCTCCGTAAATAACCTCTGGGATTTTATAGAAGCCAACTCTTCTCTTTGTGTTTTGGAAAAAGGGGGGAAAGAGAAATGCAAAGAAAACAAAAGGTGGTGATGCACCAAAGGTCTTACAATATTTCAAAGCTTACCAACTTCTTAATCCTAATAAAATGGACACAAAATGCCACATACCCTTCATTGTTGGGAAGAGAATGAATGACTAAGGCTTAAGAAAGCACAAATTAGTCATTCAAATCTCCCTACAGGAAGCATCCATTAAGTTCTGATAGAAATAAGAAACATAAAAATAACAAGAATGTTTTGTATTTTTACAAAACCCTTTTGCTCTTACAACATAATATGAATTTTAGCATAACCTTTACAAAAAATGAAAGACTATAATGAACATGATCCAATTTTTGAAAGATAGCACCAAACATAAAAGCTAATGGCATATAGAATAATCACCAAGACTATCTCAGTAAGACTTGACACGGATCATTCAACATATACAATACAGGAAAAAGAAATTCGTGACAAAGGCCATAAATGCACAATCTCAAAGATTTCTCCTTACTAATACTTGTTCTTGCAATATATCAAATGAAAGCAAAGGTTAGATGCCAATCTAATTAACAATCTTCACAAATTAAACATGCCATAGAGCATAAACAATGCTCTATAAAAATCATCCTATTCCTTTCCTATTCTAAACCTCTACAGATAAGAATTTTTTTTCTCTAATGATGATTCCTAATTATATCATCCTCTTTTTTCCTCCTTGCAAACCCCTTTATATAGCCAGAGAGACGAGCCAACTATAACTGATAGAGATGAACAATTGGCAGGTGTCTATGATTGATAAGCCACAATCTGATCCAAGATCTACTTAGATCAAAGCAATCTTTGCTAGTAAGGAATGAGTTGTTTCATTAATGGCACCGAATATTGTAGAAGCTTGATGAAGATATACTATTAGAGGATGATCAAATTCTATTACAACCTAGTAAAACATGATCTGATCAACTATGAGGAATAATGACATCACCTTATAAGACCAATCCTGAAGATAACAGTTTCGTTGTGCCTTCCAAAAAACTCCGCTAAAAAGAGATACATCTGCGAGAGAAACAACCCACTTGATGAAGTGGAAGATGTGGCATGCTGGTGGGCGTTTTCCAAATCTATAAGAGTAGCTTGGGGAAAATCCCTGCCATGCATCCATGTGCCCTAGTTTGGGCCCAAAAGGTAAATGATATAAGGAAAAGTCATGCAACCACTACATGGCACACTATGCACCTTTGTGAGAGAATAACCTTTAGCCTTTTGGGCATGGTGCCATCAAATCAAAAAAAATAAAGTAAGGAATGAAAAAGAAGACTATAGGGGCCAAAAAACTAAAATAAAACACTTATTAGCAAAATTGCTTCACAATATATAGCGACTCACAAGGGGTCTTCACTTGCGGAGGCTTGAACCCAGATAAAAGAATCCTCAGAGTTTGAGGAAAATGACATTCTAGAACTCCTAGTCATCATTGAAAGGCGAAGCAAGTGCGCACAGTGTCTCATAGGCTTGATCCAAATAAATAACCTCCTTGAAAGAAAATCCTCCCCATCTTGATGCAACAACCCCAATGTGGTAGTAGAGGTGGGATAAATGGAGGAGCACCTTCTTTACTTCCACAACTGAAGGAGATGGGCTCAGACCTTCAAGTGATGAGAAGTCCTGCTATTTGAGGCTAATGGCCTCTAAAATTTTCTCTTCTACCAATACCCCTCCATCATCTGAGAATAAGGGGGGCAACCCAATCTGGATTAGAGTCTACAAGTCTTCCTTGAAATCTCTAACCTTTTTAGTCAATGCCACCTAACAAGCCTTGCTTTCTTAGGTGACTCGATTGCAAGTGATAAACGCATTTGCCTTTTTAGCTGCCACCCTTTGATCTAGAATTCTAGTGTCTTTCAAGGCTTCCTTAGTTTCCTTATACAATTTAGTGATTAATATCCCCAACTCCTCAGAATGGGGGGTGATCATTTATAGAATTCGCTTGACTGCTAGGTTGACCTTCACGTTTAGTTCTTGCGCATCCACGAGGAACTTCAAGAGCAACTTCAGGGCTACTACTACAATCATGATCCTTTCCCAATGGGAGGATAGCATCCCTCTAAGTATCAGAAGGAGCTCAGATCCTTGTGCTACAACCAATTCCTGCTGGAATTGGGATTCTTTAGCCTTCATGCTTCCCTTCAATTGATTCATCTCCTAGAGAGCTTTTGAAAGTTCTGTGTGCAACTTTTTTATCCTTTGTTACAAGTTTGTAGGATAGACTCGATGTATTGCTTCTCCTATCTTTCCTTCTCTATTTCTAATTGGGACCTTTGAAGATCATCAACTGCTCAAGATTGGGTGTTAGCCAAGTCTTCTAACATAGCAACTGTCTTCTTATCCTTTTCCTGTAGTTCATTTTGCAACTCCACATCTATACTATTTTGTCAGGTCATTGTGTCATTAGATTATTTCTACTTCCGTCGATGCTCCTCGACAGCCTCTTGTAGTTGGGTCCTCATATCTTCAACTACTTTATGCTTAGCCTTGACTTTGTGCTTCAATCTTTTCACCTCATCACAAAGCCAATTCTTTTAACTCTGAGCTTCTTCTATTGACAGTGGCTTCACCCTGTTGATCCTATGCCTACCTTAAGTGAGCCATGTCCAAATCATTTCTTCTGATCTCCGCTTGCAATTTGTGTAATGTGTCCTTTACATTCTCTAGTTTTTCCTCGTGCTTTTTCAATTTCCTACTCAATTTCTTATAATCAGTGTAAACCACCTTATGTGTTGCTTTGGCAAGGCCTATTTTATCGCATGGCAGATATTCGCTCAAGTTGAGACCCATAGTTTGGATATCATAATCTTCGAATTGCATCTCTCCTTCTGGTTTGGATCTCTATGGCCTCATAGTTGAGATTATCAAAGCGTTATGCTCTTCATTGGAATTTTTTTTTAGCTTCGAGGTGGCTAGATCTATGGCAGCTTTTTCCCACAACCTTTTTTTCCTTTCTTGTCAAGCTTACCTAGTTAAATCAATATGGGCCCGGAGGCTCTATGGAGATTCAATACTCTGTGCAGTAAGAGAAACACTGAAAAGGAGGCTAAAGAGTGTAACAATGGGGGTGCTTTCAACTGATTGAGTTTGCAGGGAGGCCAAAGGAATTGTTATCAGGGAGAAGGTTGAGATGCCATGTATGACCTGTGAAGGAAAAGGGGTGCCCATTGGGGTAAAAGGGGGAGTAGGTGAAAAAAGAAGCATATGCCTAGAAGTAGGTAGGGGTGATGAAACCTATAGCATGGGTGACTCTATGTTTACAACTTATGCTTTAGATAGGGAAATCAAATAGTCAATTGCAGCTAAGGTGGAAGATGCACACTCAACATGTGGGGTCTTCGTATGAGAATCACTATCAAATATAGTTAGGGGTACGTTAAGGATGAGCAAGTCAGAATTGGTGGATGGAGGGTTTAGTTCTACAAATGATGGGGCAACAACAACCAATGATGTAGTAGAAGAAAGGATGGTGGGTGCGAAACTTACCTGGATTGTCAAAGCCGAAGATATTGGTGGAACAAATTCCATTTCTTCTTCTCCTTTATTTGAGGAGCCTGGTCTGCCTAAGTCTTGAATTCTCCTTTTCTTTGCAGTGGGTGCACTGATTGCTTTAGATTCTCTGACAAATGATCTCAAAAAACCTTAGGCCTTTAGAGCTACGGAATATTTTCTCAAAGACCGTCAGGTCCTCTTACCCTTTGGCGGGATGCTAGCTGAGGACGAGATCTACGATTCCCTATTTTTTGGTTTTTTTTCCTTCCCTCTTCCTACCTTGGGTGCTTGAGATGAGGGGTTGGAAATTGGTGTGTACTCCTATATAGTACCATGATTAGACCTGTTGTCTCTTAGAAATTGCACCCTATGCAAAGTTATGAAAACTAAGATTTCTAGAGAAACATGGGATCATTTCAAGGCTATGGGTCACCTAAAGTTGAAATGAACCTCTGGAGAAGGCTGAATTCCTTTGTGCTATCATCTAAACTACTAATCTTTATGAGGGAAAGGGAGAAAGAGTGCATAAAAATAAAACTGAATCCTATGGTGATGCACCAAATTTAATAAGAAGGCATATAACATAGTTTAAACACACAGTTTCAATCAATGAAAAAAGCTTTGTCATACACAACTCAATCACATATGTTTTCTACATAAACATTTCATGAAAAGGTTCATATGGCTACACTCCTAGAAGGAAGGAATAACTCCACAACTAGAGAATACTGCATTTTGAACACATCTCACAACCTGCAAAAATACATATTGCTCTATAGAAAGGTGCTGAGATAAGACATAACTACAAGGAATCATACAGTTTCACAAGTAGTTTCATCAATTATACGAATGCACATGATTTAATAGAGAGATTGAAAAGGTAAAGTACTTATACTCATTGATTTCAATGGTGAACACTGATATACATCTCTGTCATGAGCTAAAAAACATAGCCTCTCTTTTGTAAAGAACTCTACAAGTTACAGAAATAGAAAAGTACCAAGTCCGAACTAACTACAAAAAGGCCAAAAAAATTCCCTATATACAAAAGAGTGTCAGCCCCTTAGGGCTTACAAAAATATCTCCCTTCAGGATAAATCTCCCTCAGATCTTTTGACGAAATTAATGCTGCATCCCCATGGCCATGTCGGTGTGGAGTCGCTCGAGGAATGGCCTCCCTAATCTTTTGCAACTACCGCATTCACTTCTGCTCCTCGTGTCTACCTTTGAATCCCTTGGCGAGCTGCTTTGAATGCTCCTGAGCTCATAACAGATACACGTTGCTTTTCATTTTGTTAATCTTCTTCTCCCTGGTTAGACCGCCACGGCTCACCCTGTAGCTTCCCTGGATTGGTCGAACAGATGCCACGCAAGCTGCTTCAAGCGGTCAAAGCTCTTCATCAGAATCGCATCTCAGTGAGACACTAGAAGTGTCTCACCGATGTGATTATGCCCCTCTGTAGCTATCGGCATAGAAAACAACTGTCACTGAGAGTTCTTATCGAGCCACAAAAGTTATATCAAAATCATCTTTGTCATCGCTCAGAACATCGGCAAGACATATCACTTTCGGCAAGATGCTACAACTAGCCCTTCAGGAGTCATACCAACATCACCACTTCATTGGCAAATCCATCGTTGTCAGCTAGAGATTATGTGTTCAGGAAGACCTTGTATCGAGCCCCTCGTCTCTCGGCGAGCACATCCATGTCGGCAAGATTCTACAAGTCGGCAGGACCTCATAGTGATGTCAAATCTCTCTCCCCAGGTTCATTTTGTATTGGCCAAACCCTACCGGGTTAGTGAGACCTCATGGCGAGCTCATTTCATTTACCTCGAGCTCATTTTTGTTTCGGCAGGACCCTATCTTATTTGGCGAGACCTTTTCGTGAATTCAAAATTTCCACTGAGACTCCTCGGTGGGGACCGCCATTCCATGTCGGTGAGACAACTCCCTTTCGCTGAGACATCATACCAAGGAAAACCCTTCAGCAAAACCTCCACACTTCGGCTAGACCCTTTGGTGAAGACATAACCCTATGCCGAGAGCTCCCCGATGAACAACTGTCACCATGAGCCTTTTCAAGCGGAGAGATACATGAAGAATCTTGGCGACCCGAAAGTCTTGGCGACTGGTCTATTCAACCACATAGGATGCATTGCTAGTCGACAAGACAATAGGAGGGTCTTGCCGACTTCCTTCTCTGGTGATTTTTGTGTCAAAAATATTGAGGAAGACTCTTCAAATGAGATCCTTGTGAAATGTCATCAGACGCATGACCTAACCCTTGATACAAAAATTATCAATCGACCCTTGTGAACATCTAAAACATAATTAATCCTGCCCGATTGAGCCCATAGGTGAAAATTGAGCAACATTTTTGGTGACCTTTTGCTGGATGTTTGCCTACTGAACATGGAAACCAGTAGCCAAAACTTGTCCATTGGGCATGGAGTCATTAGGAAGCTCAAAAAAAAACCTAGGGAAACCTTGGACATGGCTGCAATTCACTTGAGACTCATAGAACACAACAAGTTGCCAAAATGACAAAATAGGAGAAAAATGAAAAAAAAACAAATTATTGTGCTGGAACAACACTTATGGAAAACATAAAACCTAACCTAATATGTTCAATAGAGGAACTCGTCAGACTTGAAAACAAGGCTTAAGGTGTATCCCATTGACTGGGATAGGAAGTAATTCACCTTATGTTGTGGCCAGTTGATAAGCATTGTGTTCTTTGTAGTGTTTAAAAATAAATGGACTTGTCCACATGTGAAACTTGGTGTGATGGCCTGGCCTGCTTTTCAGAACATCCCATTTGAGCACGAGATCTCCCACGTTGAATTTTTTTCTATAGCTCTCTTATCAAATGTCTTCTTTATTTGGAGCTGATGATACTCCAAAACTTTCATTGCTTTGTCCCTTGATTCTTTGAGCTCCATGAGCTCTACATATCTCACAGACATTGGGTTCTGCTCCTCAAACATCTCTAACTGGTGAACAATGTCCAGAGCTAAAAGCTCTACAGATAGAGGCAATCTAGCCTCTTTGTTGTAAACTAACAGGCATGGTGAATTACCAATGGATCTCTTAGGAGTCACTCTGTCTACCCAAAGTGCATATTTTAAATTAATGTGCCAGGTCCTTTGATTATCCTCCATTGTTCTTTTGATAATCCTGATGAGGTTCTTGTTTGTGCTTTCGGCTAAACCATTACCCGGAGGGTAGTAATTTGAGGATGTATTGAAATGAATGCCATGTTTAACAACCCAATCAGTTACTCTTAAACTTGTGAATGCAAGAGCATTATTAGATATAATAGAGTCAGGAACCCCAAATATGGTTACTATGTCATCATAGAAATTCACTACAAAAGATTTATTTGCCTCTTTTAATGCAACTGCCTCTATCCACCGTGTAAAATAGTCAGTGGTTGTAAGCACCCACTTGTGACCAACACTAGAAGGTGGATTTATTGGCCCAATGAAGTCAATGCCCCATCTCATGAAGGGCTACTGTACTTGAATTGGATGTAGAGGCATATAGGCAGCTTTTCTTTTCCCACAAAAAGATCACACTTCACACATTTCTTTGACCATGCATATGTATCTTTAAATAAGTTGGGCCAGTAGTAACCAGCTCTCATTATCTTCCATGCAGTAGTTCTTGGAGAAAAGTGACCTCCTGCGGCTCCATCATGAAACTCACAAAGTACCTTCTTAATCTGATCACTATGAATACATCTTAATAGAACACCACTCAGATATTTTTTGAGAAGAACATTGTTCACCAGCATATATGGTATGGACTATAGTCTGAAGTATCTTCATTTAGGTCTGTCTAAACCTGGTGGACACTCACCAGTTTGTAAAAAATGGGTCATGTCTTGAACCCAATTAGTTGTTATCATAGGCACACCATCTTGAGCATTCTGAAACTCATTTGTATTAGCAAAAACAATATCCTTTTCTAATTCATTTTCACTGCTTGACCCTGTAGCAAGCTGTTCACATAGAATTTTACCTCTAACCAATTTGGTAACCTTGATATCCACGTCATATTCCATAACCTTAGTGATCCACCCTGCTCTTTTTTCATTCAGATCATTGCTCAACAAAAATTCCTTGACACTTGGGTGTGCAACCATGACATGAATTTTATTATAAGAGATTAAAGGCTTGAATTTCTTTAGGCTTCTGATCACGGAGAGAACATGCTTCTCAACAAATGTATACCTCTCTTTGTAATCAACAAGTACTTGACTAAAGAAGGCTATGGGCTATTCTAAATTATCATTATTTTTTTGAACCAACATTGCAAAGATTGAACTAATGCTGCCAAAAGCATACAAGAAGAAATCTTTAGAGAAATCTGGATTTACCAGTGTTGGGGCTGATGCTAAAGCTTCCTTGACTTCTTCAAAACTACACTCTAATTCTTTAGTCCAACTGAAAATTGCGTTCCTTTTAAGCATGGCAGTCAAGGGCTGTAACAGGTTTGCAACATCAGGGATGAATCTTCTCAGAAAGTTGATTTGGCCCAGAAAGCTCTGTAGACCCTTCTTGTGATTGGGTAATGGAAACTCAAGCATGGTTTTGACTCTTTTAGAATCAATAGTAATTCCTTGCTTTGACACTATGTGTCCTAATAATTTCCCTTCATGAACAACAAAGATACTCTTTTTCTGATTGAGAGAGATACCAAACTCTCTACATTTTTCAAAAACTTTCTTAAGGTGTGACAAATGTTCATGAACATTCTTAGAATAAACTGTAATGTCATCTAAATAAATCAACATAATCTTATTGATCAAACTTTGAAACACCATGTCCATGGCCCTCTGAAACGTGGCACCAACATTAGATAAACCAAAAGGCATCCTTTTGTATGCCATGGTGCCCCACTTAGTTGTAAAAGCAGTTTTGAACTGATCTTCCTCTTTAAATAGCACTTGATTATAGCTCGAAAAACCATCTAACAAGGAAAATCTTTCAGAACCGACAACTACTTGTAAGATTTGTTCCATGGAGGGAAGCGGGTAGTGATCTTTCAAAGATGCTTGGTTAAGATCCCTAAAGTCTACACAAAGTCTTATTTCACCATTTTTCTTCCTAACCGGTACAAGGTTAGAAACCCATTAAGTATGCTTAATAGGAAAGACAATACCCCCCTCAACTAATTTGGTTAGCTCTTTAATCATTAAGGGCTCAAGCTTAGGATTTAAGGGCCTTTGTTTCTACCTTACTGGCTTAGCATTAGGTTCTAACTCAATTATGTGCTAGGAAATATGGGGATCAAACCATTTCAAATCTGAGTATTCCCAAGCAAAGACATCATGAAATTCTTGGCATAAAGCAATAAAAGATTGTTTATCTTCATATGAACAAAATTTTCCTATCTTAAGGAGTTTACCTTTGAACATCTCTAGTTCTTCATAATGCTTTTGTCTGATTTGCAAGCCAGCTTTACCCTTTTTAAGCTGATCGTCAGTACTAAAAATCAACTCTAAGGTGACAAGACCCTTGGGTAATTTATTTGTCTTCAGCTGTATGACTTGATCATCATATTGCTGCTTAAGTTTTGCTTGATTAACCATGGAGAACTGATCTTTCTCGAGCAAAAAAGAAAGAATCTGTTCGTCGCTGTCAAAAACCTGCCAGTGAATGTTGTTATCAGGAATTGATGGCCTAACTACAACTTTCACATACTGCTATACTTTCTCTTTTCTAATGTCACCTGGAATATCAAACTGTGCTCCAATGGTTGCAAGCCTATCAGCATGTTTGTTCTGGTTCCTTGGGATAGATACAAAGTTAAAGGCATCAAATTCCTCAATCATATTTCACACTCTGTTTATATAAGACTTTAGTGTGTCATTTTTTGCAACATTCAAGCCTCTTATTTGATTGAAAATTAATTCACTGTCCCCATGAACTTTCAAGCAGATTATCCCTCTCTTCCTTTCCCACTCAAGACCTTGAACAAGGCCCTCATACTTAGCAGTATTATTAGAACATGCAAAAGCAAAATGAAAAGATGATAAATACTTATCACCCTGTGGAGAAATCAACATTGCACCTCCACCTGCTCCATTCTTGCTTCTGGAACCATCAAAGAACATTTCCCAAAGTCCACCTTATTGTTGTAGTAGCTGACCTAAATCTTTTTCAAGGTTTGAAATCTTTGCGTCAGGCTCAAGTATGACATAGTTACCCATACCAACATCTCGAATGAGGTCTTCAGAACTATCCAACACATTTTCAACTGCCCATTCATGTAGAAGCACATTAGGAACAACTTTTGCTTGAAGTTCTTGAGCAACAGCTAGCTCACTGTTAGTGAAAATGACATAATTTGTGTATGCAACAACAAGAGCAGCATTGATGGGACTTGGGTTATATGGCTCAATGTGATCCTTATCCAACCTTTCAGATTTAATGGTAACCTTGGTTCCATATCTTGTTCTAAATAGCATATGTGACCAATCAACTGACACATAACCACCTATTTTGGCTGTAAAGTTTCTTGATAAGCACAAGGAAAAGAAAGGTGGTAGGTCTATGACACATATGTCTTGAGGAACTGAAAAATTAGGACAAACATGAAGGGTAAGAATCAAATCTTTAATGATGCCCAATGTATTAACATAGGTACCATCCAATTGGATTACTCCTTTCTCTAAAGGCTAATACTTTAGCCCAAGCTTGTCAGCAATCTGCTTTGGCATCACAGAGCTACTAGCTCCACTGTCTACCATATAGTTATGAACTAACTTATCACCAATGATCACTGACATGTAAAATGGAGGTGGTTTGACTTCTTTTCTTGCCTCTTTGCTGGGATTTTTATCATTTTCTTGAGGATTATTTTTCAAAACAGTCCTAATTTGACTTATTGGAGACTCAAATTCATCAGACGTTTTCAAACTTGTCAAGGCTGACTATAACATATCCTTTTGACCTGGGATGAATAATGAATCCCACATAGACATTGTTACATTTTTCATTTTCATACTATCAAGAATGTTAAAGGGTACTGCTGGGTTCACCTTATGATGTACCTTTACGCCAACATGATCAGCTTGCAAGCGTGGCTGCTCCTTTAGTGGGGGTTGTTGATTTCCTTGCAAACCACTAGTCACTTGAGATGTAGATGGTTCAACAGCTGATGCCTTTCCTTTGTCGGTTGCACGATCAAGCTTGAAAGCTCTTTTCTTTGCCCTAGTGTTAGCTGCAACTGAGGAATTATCTACATTCAATCCACAAAATTCTTCACCTTGCCAGTTGAGTAGGGTAGCATCATTTGCAAATTGATCTTGGTGTTGTGGAGATGACTCATTAAGTGCATGTTGTTGTGAGCTTGATGCATTTTGAACCATCAGTGCTTGATTGATGAGTCCATTTGAGCAATTAGCTTGATTGTGAGGTTGGTTATAGGGGTAACACCACTCATAATCTGCTGCTAAGTTATTTTGAATCAGGATAAGATCCTTGAGTGTACTAACAGGTGTTGGAGCATAAGCCTGAAAAGGTCTTGTGTTTACATTTTGCCTTGGGCCCTGGTAATTGCCTTGGTAAGCTTGTCTATTACCTTGATATGCTTGTTGCTGACTTGAACTCTGCTATTGATAAGGCCTGCTATATGATTGTTGCTTTTCCAAGTTTACAAGCTTATTACCAAAAGTCTGCAATAGACTTTTGATTTCCTGCAACTCATTTGAAGAACTTGGAACAACATTTTCTTGTGTTGCAGTAGCTGGAACAGGTGGCAGGTTTGCAAAAGGCGGTATCTGCAAAGGGATATTTGCATGAATCTCTAGAAATATAGGCATTGGCGGCCTAGGAGCAAGTTTACCAGCTTGTATTAGGCTGTTTTCAGCTCTAATTGCTACTTCAAATGCGTCTGGTAGAGAAACACCCCCCATTGATTGTATCATAACTGAAATATCGCTATTTATAGCTCTAAGATAATACAGGAAGACATACTCAGGTGAAGGCCTCACCATTGCAGGGATTCTATCCCAGGTCTTTGAAATCTGAAATTGAAGTTATTCATCTACTCCTGAGAGGCCCTCTTAATCATAGTCAATTGTTCCAACAAGGACAAATTATCAGACCTGTCCTGAAATTGTTTATGCAGCTTGTCTCCAAATTCATCCCAAGTTGCAATTGAACCGACTGCTAAGCCCCTATACCATTGTATAACTCTTCCTTTTAGTGAAGTAGCCAATAATCTCACAACAACATCCTTTTGAGTTATGTGATGGACTCCACATAAGGAAGCAACATCACGTATATGTTCAATAGGGGTAGTATGATCTTCCCCACTAAAAATCGACAAACTTTTCATAACTGCCATTAGGATGTCATTGTGTTGTAACATGTTTAATGGGCTACCTCCGTCGAATGGCACAAAATGCTGATTTCTGGGAGTAGCCATTGGAGGTGGGTTTACTTGCAAGCTAGGTGAATTAGAGAATGGGACAACAATATGAGGTCTCAGAGATGGAGGAGTAGATTTAGTTCTTCTAGAATAAATAGATTTTGTCCTAGACCTTTCTGTCGTTCTGCCTTGTCTTCTTGGTGGTGACAACTACAAATATTCAAAAGGGAGAAAACTACTCCTTGTCTGAACTCTTCTCATAAATTGTAATAGCGTTGATTCTAAAGTTCTTTCTCTTCACGAAGTCGCCAAAGTATGCAAAAATGACTTTTATAAAGTCTGAAACCTATTGGTTGCATACCAAACCAACAATATCATGTGGAAATAGTCCCACCGGGCGTGCCAAAAATTGTTGTCTCTTAGAAATTGCACCCTATGCAAAGTTATGAAAACTAAGCTTTCTAGAGAAACATGGGATCATTTCAAGGTTGTGGGTCACCTAAAGTTGAAATGAACCTCTGGAGAAGGCCGACTTCCTTTGTGCTATCATCTAAACTAATAATCTTTATGAGGGAAAGGGAGAAAGAGTGCATAAAAATAAAATTGAATTCTATGGTGATGCACCAAATTTAATAAGAAGGCATATAACACAGTTTTGATCAATGACAAAAGCTTTGTCGTACACAACTCAATCACATATGTTTTCTACATAAACATTTCATGAAAAGGTTCGTATGGCTACACTCCTAGAAGGAAGGAATAACTCCACAACTAGAGAATACTTCATTTTGAACACATCTCATAACCTGCAAAAATACATATTGCTCTATAGAAAGGTGTTGAGATAAGACATAACTACAAGGAATCATACAGTTTCACAAGTAGTTTCATCAATTATCACTAATGCACATGATTTAATAGAGAGATTGAAAAGTTAAATTACTTATACTCATTGATTTCAATGGTGAACACTGATATACATGTCTGTCATGAGCTACAAAACATAGCCTCTCTTTTGAAAAGAACTCTACAAGTTACAGAAACAGAAAGTACCAAGTCCGAACTAACTACAAAAAGGCCAAAAAAATTCCCTATATACAAAAGAGTGTCAGCCCCTTAGGGCTTACAAAAATATCTCCCTTCAGGATAAATCTCCCTCAGATCTTTTGATGAAATTAATGTTGCATCCCCATGGCCATGTCGGTGTGGAGTCACTCCAGGAATGGCCTCCCTAATCTTTTGAAACTACCGCATTCACTTCTGCTCTTCGTGTCCACCTTTGAATCCCCTGGCGAGCTACCTTGAATGCTCCTGAGCTTAGAACAAATACACATTGCTTTTCATTCTATTAATCTTCTTCTCCCTGGTCAGATTGCCACGGCTCACCCTGTAGCTTCCCCGGATTGGTCAAACAGATGCCACACAAGTTGCTTCGGGCGGTCAAAGCTCTTCATTAGAGTCGCATCTCGATGAGACACTAGAAGTGTCTTGCCAATGCGATTACACCCCTCTGCAGCTATCGACATAGAAAACAATTGTCGCTAAGAGTTCTCATCGAGCCACAAAAGTTATATTGAAATCATCTTTGTCATCACTCAAAACATCGGCAAGACATATCGCTTTCGAGAAGATGCTACAATGAACCCTTTAGGAGTCGTATCAACATCGCAACTTCATTGGAAAATCCATCACTGTTGGCCATAGATTATGTGCTCAGGAAGACCTTATATCGAGCCCCTCCTCTCTCAGCAAGTACATCCATGTCGGCAAGATCCTACAAGTCGGCAGGACCTGATGGCGATGTCAGATCTCTCTCCCCGGGCTCATTCTGTATCGGCCAAACCCTACCGGGTTGGTGAGACCTCATGGCGAGCTCATTTCATTTACCCCGAGCTCACTTTTGTTTTGGTGGGACCCTATCTTTGTCGGCGAGACCTTTTTGCGAATTTAAAATTTCCACTGAGACTCCCCGGCAGGGACCACCATTCCATGTCGGTGAGACAACTCCCTTTCATCGAGACATCATACCGAAGGGAAAACACTTCAGCGAAACCTCCACACTTCGACCAGACCCTTTGGCGAAGACATAACCCTATGCCGAGAGCTCCTTGATGAACAATTGTTAGCATGAGCCTTTTCAAGTGGAGAGATACATGAAGACTCTTGGCGACTGGTCTATTCAACCACATAAGGACGCACTGCTAGTTGACAAGACAACAAGAAGGTCTTGTCGGCTTCCTTCTCTGGTGATTTTTGTGCCAAAATGATTGAGGCATACTCTTTGAATGAGCTCCTTGTGAAATGTCATCAGACGCATGACCTAACCCTCGATACAAAAATTATCAATTGACCCTTATGAACATCTTAAACACAATTAATCCTGCCTGATTGAGCCCATAGGTTAAAATTGAGCAACAAGACCCTTGATTACTACCGGATCTAGCCTCATCATCATACATCGAAATGATCATCGGTTGCGTTAATAGTTTTGTATGGGGCACTTAGTTTCCTGATCTCCTATCGATACCTCCAAAAGTCAGCTATTTTTCTTTTTGACCACCCCAATTCCTTCAACTGTGTTTTGAGGGACTTATCCATCTAGAAACTTTTTTAGAAGTTCCCCACTCTTGGGTTGAAGTCAAGCCACGGGGGTCACACAAATGGTATGAAAGCTAGGTCAATATAGACCTTTTATTTTTTCTCAATCGGGGTCTTCCTTGCCTCTCAACATGATTGCTCTTCATGTTTGAAATAAAAATTCCCAATAGGATTGTACTTCCATCTATCACAAATGAGGACTAAGCTAAGGTAGGCTAGCTTGTTGGTCAACACATCCTACTCTTCCCTCTTTACGAGTGTTACCTAGATTTTGGCAATGGCAGGGGGAAGTGCGTAGAGTGCTTTTTTGTGCCTCCCAACCCAATAGGCATTGTCAGAAATTGTTGTCTGATGGAATGCCTCTAAGGCGAGTGTCTTGTCTATTACAAATTTCAGAAGCCTAAAGGGCTCTTGATTAAAACCTTGATATCTGATAAAAGTAAAATCTGCTCCCATAAAATAATCAACTGGGGTCTGGGGGTTTTTCATCTAACCTAAAATATCAAGGGAAAACCTATTGGGAGAACGCTGAGACAAATCCAAAAGTATAGGTTGCACAAAATAATGGACAAATGAATAATAATCCCATGTGCTTTCAAGCACATGGTTCCAGTCTGAAACTAGCTTATATAATCCCAATGTGTCAAATATGCTAAGTGGCAAATGGTCTCTAAAGAAATCATGGTTTTGATGTACAATTAAGTGCACCAAATAAGAAATCACCTAAACACGAAAGAACTATTATAATTTCTTAATTGCTTAAGCATCCTTTTTGTGATTATAACAGTTCTAGATCTTTTCCTTTTTCAACATGAAACCTAAGCCCATCTGGAACTTGTAGGTCCCTTTTTGTCACTTTCATGGCTATATAAAAAAGCCAACATTGAGAAAATATCCTGCAAATCTGAATGGAACTATTGTGTAGCAGAGGAAAGACAATTTCATTATTCTTTGGTTCCTCGTTTGTTTCATCCTTGTATAATTTCAACAGCTAACCCCTTGTTACCCAAAACTCTTCCATTTTCCTATGATATAATATATCAGCATCCTAGTTTGAAGGAATACATAGCATATCCCAGATGGTTGCCACACTGATAGTGACCCTCAACTTGCTGCCGTTGATAACACTGGTGCCCTTGTCCAACTTTTTTGTGCACGTGTCAACTAGCTCTGGGAATGGATGTGTAGAGGGTAGCATAAATTGTGGCAGACCACAATTCCATAGTCATGTTGTAAATCCATCGGTCACCCCATTGGTGATCATTCTCTGCAACACCCCTCCCCTAAGGCCTTTAGGGTTTATGTGTATCTTTGGGTTGTAGATGTCTAGAAAATCCTTAACTGCCTCATCTTTGGCATGGTTACTTGGTTGTATGACTTTGGTATGTGGAAAGATTCGTTCTTGTGACATTGGAGCATTGGCATAAGAAATATTTCCAAATATGTTGACATAGCTAGGCTTTGCGAATGAGATTCCAACATTTTGACTAGAAGATGATGCTTCAACCATTTTTGTATTCTTAGAAGAATTCTATAAAATCAACTTTTAGAGAATCCATTACGTGAGGGTTTCAACACTTAGATTTTTTTTTCCTTTTGGTGCATTCAATTTCCAAATGCACATCTAGTAAATGTGTTGTGGTTATCAATAGCTTGCTAAGCACTACTAGCGAGGCGATACATGTGGAGTGGGGGCCTGTACTTCTCAAAAATTCCATCCTTATTGTAAGAATGAAAATAGTACATTCCTTATGCCGACCTTTGGGAGAGATAAAATTGAGCAATGGGAAGCATGCTTAGAAGATACATTTGTATTAATTAAACATGAACTAGTTTAAGAAAATGTCTTTTCACACAAGTGAGGTGGCTGGCATTGATGAAGATGACAAACACATGGTGGCTGGTCATATATGCAAGCATTAACTCCCAATGCTTGAATTAACTCCTCAAAGCCTTGTTAGAATCCTTCGTATGATTTACCTTTCCCTTCTTACCACTAACTCATATTTTTCATTGTTATTTGAAAGAAAACAATTTTTTTGTTTGTCATCTTTCCCAACACATGTTTTTCTATAAATAGCAATGTCCACCTTGCGAAAATAATCATCGAGTTGGCATTAAGTTGGTGAGTCCTTTTCACTGCATTTTTCCCTTTGTGAGTTGGGTAATTTTATTACTGTGATCATGAGTGTTTTGGGTACCCCAATTCAGCTCATGAGTTGAAAGCCACAAATATACTTTGTTGAAGAGGTCAGTCATGATAGAATCAAACACCTGCTAAGGATAAAAACTTGCCTAGTTATTATAGCTTTTAAGTGGGTCCTAGGAAGGGACTATGTAAAAGATGAGAACCAATCACATTGCAACACGAACACCATCTCCCAGTTTGTAGCCTCGCTGCTAGGTTTGGATGTCGCCAAACCTTGGATTATCGAGCTTTGCCATGCCATGTTTGACTTGACGTATTTGGGTGGGCTAGAAAAGATTGTTCAGGTGGTCATTCTCAGTGTTGGAATCCCATCGGCAATGGACATTCAGAGGCATGTGGATAATGCAAAGGTGGTGTCCTAGTTGCCTATCCTCATTGACTTTCAGACCATGGACTTGGAGCGCCATCGTTAGCAGTCTCGACTTGCGGCCGCCTTTCTCTTGAAGATGAACAACATGGAGCGCATCTATGGTGTCGAGTGGATGACAAACTTCAAGAACTTGGTCTTCATCCCCAACGTTAAGGATTAAGGCCTATGCAATATCTGTGTGCCCCGTGTGACAAAAACCCTACTACCATTTGCTTGTGAAACCTTAAGAACACAATGCTTCTTTTTGGCCATTGCATTTTCAGAGGCTATATTTCTCTATTGTTTCAATACCACCTCCCTTTTTTGGTTTCAAAATGATGTATCTTTTTGGTTTTTGAAAGAGAATATTTTCAAGCTTCTCTTTGAGGCTCAAGCTCAGAATCCCGTACTATATTGTAAATTTTTTTTATGAATATAATATATAGTAGTTTCTTGCTATTTATGTTCACACTCATGGCATTCGCAAAAATGCTTATTTACAAAATTTACATATGCTACATAATGGTAAATTTTAATGAACTGTGTATACCTAGTTAAATAGTTTTAGATGAATACAATTTACTACTATATCCAAAATGTTGCTATTCATGTCTTCTAGCTTGTACACATATCTTTATTTGCACTTGTGGATGTGGAAGGGACCCTTCTACTATGAATCAAATTTTGCATGTTGCCCCAGTTTTGCAGCTGGTTCATCATATTTCAACACAAGACTCCCCTCCCTAAAATCTGGGTTAGAGGCCTTCTTGTTGAACCACCTTTTCACCACTTGCTGTCATTTGGTCATCGCATCAAATGCCTTTTCCCTTTTTTCCTTGAGAATTAAAAGTTTCACTTGTCTCACCCACATCTCACTGTCCTCTTCAACTTCCAAGGATTATAACAGTTGAAGCACTGAAATTTCCATGGAAATGGGTAGGACTACCTCTTTTTCGTACACCAACTCATAAGGGGAGGTTTTCAAATTTTGGTTAGGTGTAATTTTATTTTCCCATAAGGCCACTTGTAGATGCTTGTGCCATTATTTTTGGTGCTCTGACCTAATAGACTTTATCAACTTGATTAGGTTCTTGTTGGTTGACTCTACTAACCCATTTCCTTGCGAGTAGTAGTTGAACGATTTCTTGAGGTAGACCCTATGCTTAAGAGAGAAGTCCAACATCCCAAAGCTTACGAAGGCTCATGCATTATTTGAGATGAGGGTTTTTGGTGAACCAAACCTTGTTGCCAACTTCTCGAGAAAATTGATGATCTCCACTATTAGGGTTAGAGATGGCAGATATCTAACAATTAAATGTAGATTTAATTAATAAACAGAGAAACTAACACACACATAGAATAAATCATAACACAAAGAATTTAATGTGGTTCACCCAATCCGGGCTACATCCACCAAACCGCAGCCATCCAATACTTTTATTATCCAGTAAAACTTATTACAATCTTGCAAATAATCGTGTTTTTCGTCATACTGAAATACCCATCCGAACCCCTTTTTTAACAAGCTTAGAAGCTTCCAGATTTTTGGGTTCTACAAAATTGGATTTTTCCTTTTTCATTGATTCTGCCCTTTTTCGGTGATCACGCGAAAAAGTAGGAAGAAATTTTTTCTCGGGGGCTGCCGCCCCTGAACCCCTGCCCGGGGCCCGGCCCGGCCCCGGACCCCGGCAAGGACAGGGGGGCAGGATGTACAGTATACCATGGGCTATACAACATAGCATGATCAGTCGCCACATACCAACATCCACTTCTGTTGCATTATTTAGGGTAACAACCTTTGTCTATCTTGTGAAATAGTTAGTGGTTGTGATTATCCATTTATGCCCTCCGCTAGAAATAGGATTAATCATTCCAATAAAATCCAAGCCCCATTGTGCAAAGGGTTCCTCAGTTATGATTGGGCTTAATGGCATGGCATAGTTCTTCTGCTTGACGATGAAATACTGGCACTGGGTGCATTTTTGCACGAGATGGTGGGCTTCAGAGAACATCATAGGCTAGTAGTAGCCTACCCTCATGATCTTTAAAGCGAAGGTCTTGGTAGAGAAGTGTCCACCCTCGGGGTTGCTATAAAACTTGTTTAGGATCCTTTCAGCCCGTGGCTTGTCCACGCAATAGAAGAGGAATCCATCATAGTTTATTTTGAATAGAACTCCCTCAATCAGTATGTATCCAACACCCTAGAACTTGTAGTATCATTGTTTGTGAGATAAGGTGTCGGTTGGGTACTGGCCAATCTACATGAATCTCATCCAATCAGCCACCCACAACTCATTATATTTGAACTGATTTGTGTAAACCTAGTTAGTTTATCCTTCTATTTGAGAGCCTAGTTCTTGTGTGATATTCACAAAGGCCTTTTACTTAGACCAGCTTGGTTGGTTAGATTTCCACATCATACTCTGGGATCTTGGTGATACAATTGGACCTCTTTTCAGTTATCTCACCCTCAGTGATGTACTCTCTAATTATGGGATGGGCGACGAGGACTGTAATTTTTCTTCCCAAAACCAAGTTCTAAAACTCTTTTAGGATTTTGATAATGACAAAGGCCCACTTTTCAATGAAATTATGCATGGTTTCGTATTCTTTAAGAGTTTGGGAATAGAAAGCAATTTGATGCTCTCTACCTCCCTCTTCGTCCTTTTGTGTGAGTATGCAAGCTATGTTGTGCTAGCCGCTATAAACATATAGTAGAAAATATTTGGAAAAGTATGGGTCGGCTAAGATCGAAGCCGTAGAGATAGCTTCCTTAATCTGTTCAAAGGAAAGCTTTCCTTTTGGAGTCCATTTGAACGTTAAACCCTTCTTTAGCATCAGTGTGATGGGTCTTGCAATTCTTGCAAAATTTGAAATAAATCGGCTGACGAAGTTGATCTTCCCTGAAAAAGATTGTAACCCCTTTTGGTTGATAGGCAATGGTAGTTTTGTTATAGCCTTCACCCTTTTGGGATCTATGCCTATTCCTTCTTTTGATACCACAAAGCTAAGAAGCTTTCCTTGTGGTACGCCAAAAACAAATTTCTTGGGATTTAAGGAAATATCAAACTATTGGCACTTCTAGAAGACCATTTCTAGATGATCAAAATGATCATCTTTTGATTTGGAGAAAATGGTCAAGTCATCAAGATATACGAGGATATTATTATTGATCAATCCCTTGAAGGAGATATTCACCACTCATTGGAAAGTGGCACCTACATTGGAGATACTGAAGGGAATTCTTGTGTATGTGAGTGGTCCCCACTTAGTGGTGAACATCATTTTGTGTTGGTACTCCTTTACATAAACCTAGTTATAGCCTGAGAAACCATCAAGTAGTGAGAACATCTCTGATCCAACCATGGTTTGCAAGATTTGTTCCATTAAGGGAAAAGTATAGTGGTATTTTAATGAATCTTTATTTAAATCTTGAAATTCCACATAGAGTTGTATGTCACCATTCTTCTTACGGACAGGGACCAGATTGGATACCCAGGTGGAATGCTTAATTAGATATATGATCGTGGACTCGATCAACTTGGCAAGCTCCTATGCCATTAACACTTCCACATTTAGGTTAACCAACCTTTTATTTTATCAAATGGGTTTAGAGCCTTTAGCCAAGTCAATAGTATGCTGGATAACACTAGGGTCATATCCCTTGAGGTCATCATAAGTCCAAGCCAAAACTCTGTTGTATTTAGCACATAGGCCTGTCAATCTTTCCTTGTCCACCTGTGAAACGTTCCTCCCAACTTTTAGCTTCCTGCCACCTCTGACATCGAGGTCTTCATAGTATTATTCATCAATTGTGAATCTCCACTTACTATTTATAGTGTTTTCATAGTCGAAGAGATTCTCAAGAGAGATTAAGCCCTGCGGGAGCTGTAAGATGGGGTTCTTAGTTCCTAGCCTAGAATAGTGACAACTAACACCTCTAGACTAAAAAAACACATCAAAAAAATGAAAGCATGCATAAGTAAATACTCCCCATTATAGTTGCTTCACTTCCCTTGCTCTCCTTCTTATGCCAATATTGTCCTTAGATTTGTTGTTGAAGTTGTGCAAATACCTGCAAATAGTAAGCAAGAAATTTGGAGAAAATTAGTTGTTAAGGACAAAGTGGAGGGGGAAGGTTGCTTTTATAGATAACCTTTTGAATGGACGAATGAGATTAATCCTCTAGAAGGATTCCAAGATCAATGGTGGAGGATGCATGAGAGGGAGGTAACAAAATGGATGGTCAAGATCAAACTTCTAGAAAGATGCCAAGATCAACGGTCCAGGATTGATGGACTGAGAATAAGTTGTTCTTGGAGGAATCATGACAGGTATGATGCCTGACGACTATGACAACAATGAAGGCTATGACAGAAATGAATGACATGGCATCTTTAACCAAGTGGTGCATAAATAATTCATTTTAAATTACTTATTCAAAAATGGAGAAAGGGGACAAGTGGCAAATAAATTATTTATTCAAATTATTTATTTGGAGGAAATAAAAGGTGGAGCATTTAATTAATTTATTCAATTTAATTAAATGTGAGGATGGAAATTGGAGAGGAATTAAATAATTTCAACAATTATTTAATCGTGGAAGAATAAAAGGTCAAATAATAATAATTATTATCTAACTATAGAGAAATAATTAAATAAATGATGATTTATTTAATTATAGAAGGGGTATATTAGTGACACAATTAAATTATTTAATCGATCAAGATAGAATAAAGATTAGAAAATGAATTAATTAAATAATTAAAAATTATCTAATTAATAGAGGAATATGAAGATGGGGCGACGGTCCGAGCCCAGTTGGTTAAGGTGTTCCCTATCGCAGGGCGCCCACCATGGGTTCGACTCTCCGACGCTCCCGTGGTACCGGTTGGTGTGTCCCGCCAGCACTGCCGGTCACGGTAAAAAGTTTACCGGCGGTGGGGGGTTATAGGGGGGGCCGTGTTGCACCCGATTCCCCTCGTTAAAAAAAAATAAAAATAAAAAAAATAGAGGAATATGAAGATAATTGAATAAATTAAAATTATTTGATTATCGAATGACAAAGACCAAGAAAAATGATGCTCGTAGACTTAGGACATTTTTCAGTGTCTACATTTTTCCCCTTTTTGAAATAATGCAGTTTATTACATTGTGTCAAAGAAATTCAATCAAAATATACTCTAGGATGCCCTAGTGATAGTAGGGTACAGGTATGCCCCCTTGGGAAAATTTGACAAATTTTTTAAAAAAATAAAAAATTTGGAAAATTGTTCTTATAAGACAAAGGATGACCAAGATTGTGATGATGAAGACAAAATTGATGATCGAGTTCAAAGATAGGCTCAAAGGCGAAGTCCAAGGTGTCAAGGGGTGCATCTAGAAGGAAAGGCAGGTTAAAAACCCTAAAGTTTGACCTATAAATGGCAAGTTGAAGTTGAAAAAATGTCTCTCATTCTAGAGGCTGCCCACCACGCATACAAGATTTGTACCTACCATTGAGTTGAGGGAGCACCTGACCCAGTATGTTCAAAAAACCCATACTTCAATTTTTTTTGTATTGCATGCATTTAGGTTAGGAAATCCCTTAGGAAAAAAATGTGTCACTCGACATGTGATGCATTTGATGTCGTGTACGATGCAATTGACAAGCGGTTCATCATAATTTTCACAGTGCGACACAACTGCCTGGGGTTAAGGTGGGGATCGTTTGTGGTGCGACACATAAATTTATGCGAGACAGGTGAATTGTCAAGTCTCAATTGTGATAGAGAATAATGCAAATGATGATGTGTGACACATATGTTGCATGGAATGACACATTCATTGGGAATGTAACACAATTGATAGTTGTGGGCCAATTATATTGCATGTGATGCATTAGCTAAAAAGTGTCACACAATCACTTGATTAAAAATTTTCCCCAGAGTAGAAAGGTTTGACTTGGTCAATTGTGATTCAATAGGTCCAATGAGGGTTTTGGATTGACATTATTGGTTGTGTGATGTTTTTAGGTAAGGCTTCCCCCCATTTACACATGAGAGTCGAAGCCACTTGTGTTCCTGTTGTGGGACCAGTTGGGTGATGAGTAGAGGGGTGTGTTGTTAGAGCTTGGTTTATTTTATGTGACATATATGCCCATGATCCAGGAAAATAGGGGTATGTTGACAAAATTAGCAGAGCGGTGGCACTCGGAGACAAGCGGATTCCATTTTCCAATGGGGGAGGAGATGGTCACCCTAGAGGATGTGTACCAGATCCTGAGGCTACCCATTCACGATGAGCATGTGCTTTACAATCTAAGTCAAGGATTGTAGGCACTCTATGACTATTATGAGACCAAGGATGATGTAGAGCTCGAGATTGAGGGCTATGAGATTCAGTGGGAGGTGTTGGCCGAGACATATGATAGGTTTGATTATGTCCTATGTGCATTGATAGTAGGAGTGATGATCCCTGATTGTAGGGGTCATGGATTCCTAGTTGGTTGGGGAGAGATGTTGGGGTTGATGATTCAACACAAGATAGTGTACACATGGGGGTTGTCTCTATTGGCCATGTTATATTTCTAGCTACATGATATTGATTACAGAGAGGGGCATAGGCTGAGCTGTGGTGTGACCTTGCTTACAATTTGGGCATGGGAGCACATAGCAGTGTTTTGGCCACCAGTGGTGTGGCAGGCAATGGGCACAGTGTCGTACTCGTATTTATATTAGGGACCTTGAGTCAGACAAATGTTGGGGATATAGGTTACAGGAGAAATGGCATTGGAACCTTGGTCAGCTTCGTTTGGAGACCATACAAAGCATTTCCATTATGGATAGATGAGGATGACCACCTTCCTTGGTGCAGGTAGCCTAGATATTTGTTTGGGTTCACAATTTAGAGCCAACACACATTGTGTGTATCTACTAGAGATGGTCCGTCAGTAGTTCGGGGAGAGACAGGGAGTTCTTGTGGGCAGAGTAGAGTACGGGTGGTCATCGTGGGAGGTGCAGCCCTGGGGCCCATAGATTGTAGTGACCACAACTGAGCAAGATATAAATGCTTTACAAGCCTTGGATTGGGAGTGGTGGGGAGGAGATGTAGACGTAGGCACCACACCAGAGTACAATGACTAGTGGTGGATTCACAAGCGTGTTCCATTGACAGATCCACAACAACCAACACCTGTAGAGCGCAAAGTGAGGGGTGTGAGAGTTTGACAAGGAGGAAAAGGTGGGAGAGGCAGAGGAGATGGAGGATGAGGAGGCAGAGGAGGGTGAGGGGATGATGGGGGTGATGGAGGAGGAAGACGAGGAGGGGATAGGCAGCCGAGGAGGAGGGATAGAGGATGACAGGAGGGTAGGAAGTTGCCACCCATCCGAGAGGAGGTAGAGATGGAGGAGGATCGATCAGAGATTAGGGATGTAGTAGAGGTATTGGTATAGGCTGGAGAGTAGCATGCAAAGGTTCATGTAGTTGAGGCGGCACAACCAAAGGCTATGGAGGTCGAGGGAGGTAGGGATGAAGGATAGGTAGGAGGAGAGGAGGAGGCAGTTATGGATGAGGCAGAGTGGATCCTCTGTGAGAGGATCATCATGGGTGAGGAGGAGGTGCCAGAGGAGTTGGCAATTGGGGAGGGAGAGGGGTCAGCGGAGTAGAGGATAGCTACTCTATAGGTTTGGGTGTAGGCTCTGGAGGCACAATTGAGGACAATGACTGCTGAGAGGGACAACCTTAAGGTCAAGAGAGATGCTTTTCAAGTAGAGAGGGAGCTAGAATTCATTGGGTAGAAGCGAGTAGAGTAGAAGATCATTGATTTTATAGCCACTTGTAGTGGATCAGTGGTTGATGTTGTATGGGAGTTAGTGAGGAAGGGTGCAACCACTCAGTATTACAAAGGCCTATATGAAAGGGTTGTGCCACCAGAGAGGAGGGAGCCTAGCTTTTAATAGGTAGAGACCAGTAGGTCATAGGGGAGAGCATGCAGTCGTAGGTCACATAGTAGGTCAGACGGTGAGACTTCAGATGCCAAGCAGGCCACCCCATATGACAGACCTCCTGTCACAGAGCATAGGACCACAGGGGCCGAAGATGAGGGAAGTTCCAGATAGATTGTGTTTATATTTTATCATGTTATTATATAGACACTGATACACTTGATTATCGAGCTTGCGAGCTCCATTTTATTGAGACATCATGACATTGTACCTATGACATGTGATTTTGAGCAATATGATATTATTTTGGCGGCGGTTGATGATATGCATTATGATGTGTTTATGGGTTTATTATGACATATTATGTGATGGTTTTGATGTGGTTTATGATTATGTGCCTATGATTATGTGATAAATGTTAATGCTTTTATTGTATGTATTGTGGATGACCTAATGTTTATTGAATGCAGTATGAGACGATGATGATGTATATGAGTATGTGATTAGTTCCATTTAATGTATTTATGGTTATGGATATTTTGGATATGGTACGTGCGAATGATAAATGTATTAATGCAAAATGGAATGGAATGTAATGTTTGTATGATAATGCAAAATGTTTGATGGAAAATATGTGATACTTAATGTAATATGAATGTATATTACAATGTACATGGGTTGTAGTGTAACATGTAATGCAATGTTAAATGAAATGCAATGTACATGGGTTGTAATGCAACATGTTATGGAATGCAATACTATGTGATATGGGATGTAATGTTGTAATGAAATGAAAATGACACTAATGTGATGATGAAATATGAATGTTGTATGGCTGAAATTTGTGTTTTTTTTAATTTTCTTATGCAAATATATGTGACCTAATATGAAAATGATGTTGATGATGATGTTTTCTATGATGCAATATAATATGATTATGGATGAAAGATGTTTTTGTGTGTCACAAGACTATGTCAAGATACAGATGGAAGAAATGTTAGTGTGGAGAAGGAGGAGGTGAATGCTAGCATGGAAAAGAAGAAGGAAATGGAGATAGAAGGTTAGATGAATAATGATAAGGAATCCATCTTTCATGTGTACATTTTATTTTTATCATCATTGGGCATAAAAAATATCACAAATGGTCCACAAACACCAGGGTATGACATAAACTGAGCTGTGCAAGGTGACCATTTTGGGAGAGACAAATAGCCAAAAAGACAAGGAATGCCCCAACTCATACTAAGGACCCAATTGTCCCAGTCTTTTTGCCAAGACAAACCGTAGACAACAAACAAAGAAAAGAGGCCATGATCCATCATCATCCCTCTAAATCCGTTGATAGGACATCCTTGAGGTGAATAGTAACATGGCCCAAAATCAATCAAGATGATAAGACAATTCCAAACCAATAAGTTGTTTGTCAAGTGTTTTCCAATGATAATGATAAGATTGGTTGATTGATTGACAAATATTGATAAAATGATTTGATTGATCACAACTAGCTTTAGGAAGGACACATCTTGATGAAGGCCAGATTGGTTGATGAAGCCGATAAGATTGATTGATTTCACAAAGTTGATTGATAAAGATAACAAGTTGATTTGATTGATAGGTTGACAAAGATTGATTGAGTTGATAAAGATTGATTGATAAAGTTGACAAGGTTTGATTGATAATGATAATGCCTAGTTTCAGGAAGGACGCATCTTGATTGAGGCAAGATTGATTGACAAGATGAAAAGATTGATTTTGACACAGATTGATGAATATGACCAAGCGATGTGACAATACCTAACTACAAGAAAGAAGCATCCTTTTTAAGGCAAATGGCACATTTGATAACATTGACCAAATGAAAAGTGTTGATAAGGCACCTAACTATAGGAAATACATCCTTCTTAAGGTGAATGACCAAATTAACAAAGTCTAACCTTATCAAGGACACATCTTGATATAAGACCCAATGAGACAAATGACCTAATGCCCCATTCCGATTGAGTGACCAGATTGATTGATGGATGATAAGATGATCGATTGATGAAATTTTTTGTTGATTCGTGACTTTGTTTGAATGATGATTATTTTCAGACCAAGGATATAGCTAGACCTAAAAAACCCTAAGGGACTTAACCTAGGGGACCTCAAGGGCTCATCGATAGATGGCCTTGCCTACGTAGCAATATGCAGAGACCTCCTAGTTTGACACAATTTGACTTTGCCTTATTTGACAAAAGACGAAGTCATGATTTTATTTGGACAACCTAAAAGGATTGACCTAATGCCTCAGGGGCCCATTTAAGATGAGTCTTGCCTACGTGGAAAATGCACAAAGGCAACGCAGTTCAAACACTCTAACACTGACTTTGACTCTATTTTTGGGATTTTGATGTTTTATGATTTTTTTGGACTTTTGAAGTTTTTTGATTTTTTTTGGATTTGTGATGTTTTTTTATTTTTATTGATTTTTGATGTTTTTTGATTTTTTTGAATTTTTAAAGTTTTCTAATTTTTTTGGATTTTGAAATATTTTTTATGCTGATATTATTTCCAAGGAATTTTCCCTAGTAAGGTGTGAGACCAGGTGATTATGTGCAAAAGGATAGCAGCGAATGCAAAGGATGATCGGGATACCAAAATGTCGATGGTTTCCAGGCCATGAAAGGATGAAAAAATTTATTATGGGTGAATGACACATGCAAATGGATAAGTGGAAGGGAGAAATTAGATGGAGTGATAGTAGATGGAGAAGGAACTGACTACACATGGCGCTTGCTTGATAAGTTTTCACCATGGTACTTATCCAAAGCGCCACCAAAGTGGTTTACACTTTTGGACTAATTATTTCTCTTTACTATTATTTATTTATTTATGTTTGCTAGGTTTTCATTAGGGTAACCAATTTTTTATTTTATTTTATTTTATTTACTTTTTGAGGGGATACTCTAAGAATCAAGTGTAATATTTGTGAAGGTCCATGTTGTTGATAGGTTCAGACAATGGCTCTCCTTTAGGAGTAGAAAGTTGATAATCACCTAATTCATATGATGTTGTAATGATATAAGGACTCAACCAATTAGGTTCAAAATTTCCTTGAGTTTATCTTGTTCTTCCTGATTCTTCAAATTTTCTTTAAGGACTAAATCTCCAATGTCAAAGTTTATGGGTCAAACCTTTTTGTTATAGCTACGTTGAAGGTGATTCTGGTATGCTTGTAGATGTGTAAAGGAATTATGTCTCTTTTCATCTAGTAAGTATAGCTCATGTAGATGGGAGACACAATATTATTCTTGATTAATCAAGCCTTGCATGGGGACTCGCAAAGAGGGTAACTCAACCTCTATAGGAAGTATTGTCTTAGACCCATAGACAAGGGAATATGGAGTGGCTCCAGTTGGAGTGTAGACACTAGTATGGTAGGCCCATAAAATAGGATTGAGTTGTAGGTACCAGTCGCGGCCAACATCATTGACAGTCTTCTTTAGGATTTTTAGGATATTCCTATTAGACACCTCAGCTTGGCCATTACCTTGGAGGCAATATGGAGTAGAAAAATGATGTTGGACATGGAATTTGTCACATAGATCACATAAATCTTAGTTTTTGAAAGGGTGACCATTATCAGTGACGATGGAATATGGAATACCATAGCAAAAAATGATATAATGCAGGATGAATTTGGCTATCTATTTTCCAGTAATGTAAGTCAATCAGATGACTTCAGTCCATTTTGTGAAATACTCGATTGCAACAAGGATAAAACTATGTCCATTAGAAGAGGTGGGATGCATCTTTCCTATGAAGTCAAGTCCCCATTGTGAAAAAGGCTAAGGAAAAGTGAGTGGTTGAAGTTCCTAAGCCGATGCATGTATAGATCTCCATGAATTTGACACTAGTGACATCTCTTCACAAAGTGATAAGCATCATGTTCCATCGTAGGCCAATAATATCCCATTATCATGAGTTTTTTAGCTAAGGTTGGACCAACAGAGTGAGCTCCACATATACCCTAGCGTACCTCTTGTAAGATTGTTTTTGCTTCATTCGAGTCGAGACATCGAAGGAGGGTATTATCTAGGCTATGACGATAAAGGGTTTCTTCGATTATGGAATATTTGGACACTTGTCAGATAAAGGTTTTGAGTTGGTTAAGGGACAAGTTAGGGGGATAATTTGGTCATGCAAGTGGACATAGATGTCTTTGTACCAAGGAGATTCAAAACCAACTAGTTCACACACAAGTTCAATTTCAGAGACATCGAATGTAGGGATCAAAATGTGTTCCACCAAGAGCTCATAATGAGCCACATTATTAGGGATGTCCAAGAGAGATATGATGGTAGTCATTACATTAGCTACTTTTTTCTAGATTCTTAGCATCTATTCAAAGGAGATGCTATAAAAATATAATATGAAATTGTCAACCATGCACTTGTAGGGAATCAATTTCTCATCCTTGGTGTCATAGTCATTGTTAATAAATATTTAGCTAGCTCCCTTCGGGTTTATTTTTCTATGTGCCAACCTGTGCATCACAAAGTATGCTCGGCCTTTTATCAAGGTTTTTATTTACCGCTCCACGTGTCTCCTCTTCGCAACTCCGAGTATCGGCATTCCTTTCGCATCCTAGGAAAATCTGCTATGCTTCCACGTGTTGCGGCTGCGAGATACTTTTGTTCTTGTTTCCTTGATGCCTCATCGGGCTGCGAAATGCTGCCACAAAGCCCTCATTCCTAAAGGTTCTGGCGGGTCCCATGGTTGTTGACTACAGTATACACTTGCTACGTGTCTAATGTTTGCAAATATTTTAGCGCATAAATAAAGTAGCAACCGCGGGTAGCGAAATGCTACCATGCGTCTCTGTTGCACCTGGCTGACGATCGTTCCCTCCGTTGTTGGTGAAGGATCCACTCATTTAACACGTGTAGCTTTAACGAAAATCCTCTGAGACAAAGGGAGAAAGGTTCATACAAGAAGTGAAAGGTTGCCATGTGCCTAACCAGTGGATCTCATATATAGGCAAGGGATTATATGAACTGAATGAGGCTATTGGTTATTGCATGTCATTATCATTCACTCAGGAGGGTTACACTTGTCTGATCAGGCCTAACCAGGACCACTACCATCATTGCAGAAGATGCACCTACACCTGGGATTACCGGATGCTTGGTTCCTGATCATTTCTATTGTAACGGCTTTGTGAATATTCTGATTCTTGCATCATTGTCGGGGATTGCAAAATATTTTCTGTTGCTGCTGTCTGAAGTGGTGGGAGGTTTTCCTTCTATATATACTTTCTCTGTTGATGAGAAAAGGGTTCAGAATTGGAGGAAAACACTGGTTTTAGTAAAAGACACCAGAACTTTATTACTATTTTATTTGATTGCAAAAAACTCTCAAACTGTGCCAATTGTTCGGCCTTTCTATTTTTCATGCTATTTGATTAAACTGTGAATTATGTTTTTTATTGTTTGGATACTTCATTTGAGAACTTCTATATATGTTGGATGCAAGTTTGCTTACCTAGATCATGTCTAATGACTCTTCTTGGCAGTAGGAATGTATGCAATGTTATTTTATGTCAATGAATGAATTGTCTATGCTATAATCTTAAATCCCTGATGTTCTAGAACACTACAACACCATTCAGGCCCTTAAATCTATGATTTATCATTCCCATCATTAAGTCTTGGAACATCACCTTAGGTTAGACTTAATTTTATTATATCTACTTTATTTTCCCTTTCCAAACCCCATTACAGAAGAAGCTGACTTCTCTAAAAATCTGGAGGTTACTCAGTTTAGCGCAAAAGGCCCCCCTTAGACTGAGTTTCCCATAAGGCCCTGTTACCTCGTCAAATTTTGGCGTCAACAGTTTGTTCCTTTTTCTAGCACGCTCAGTGGGACCGAGCTTAAATGAAATTGCGTTTTAGAAGGGTGTATGAGCCATAAGCCTGTAACTAGATCCCAAACCATAGGCAACCCCAGTTTACTAGTACCTCCCCTAGGGACAGTCCAAGTCACAAATCAGCTGGTAACCATTCTATTCCTACCACCCTTTCCTCTCACCATATTGCCAGCTGCCAACAGAAACTATGTGGCATGGGATGTCGTAAGTCCCCTAGTAGCCCCAGTAGTGCCCGCTGTCTGGGGCGCTATCGCAGTTTCAACCATGAAAGCTATACTAAAGTTTATCGGAGACAGCTCAAGAACACTAGTAGAACATTTGCAGGATGTGGCAGACGTATGTATGGTACACAAGATTACAACACAGAATGTAGCCCTAAGGCTTGTCACCGCATCTTTTAAAGGCAAGGCGTTGGAATTGTACCGAACACTGAAACCTAATTCAATTTGCACTTGGGATGAGCTCAGAGATCTATTCTATGAGAGGTTCTCGAATGACGAAAATTGTTCTTTATTGTATTATCAACTATTTTTCATAAAATGAGCCCCCCAAGAGGCTCTGACAGATTTTAATGCCCGATTTCACACAAATTGGCAGAGGATTCTTGTTACCATACGCCCGACTCCTGAGTTGGCATTTATATTTTATCTAAAGTCCATCAATTCTGACATTTCCATGATGATCAAGTGTTTGGGAGGAGCTACTCTACCAGATGCTTATGGTATCGCTATCAAAGCCAAGAATCATTTAATAGATTGTGAAAAATTACCTCCTTGACCTATTATGCTGATATTTCCTAAAATATCAATCTCTGCACAAGAGGTCACGTCAAATAGCAAACCCGCAGTTGCCCAGTCAATGTACACATATGTGGAAAGCCCACAAAATGTGGCCTCTACATCAAGTTCTTCCAAAGATGAAATGAGTGACCTCAAAGAGATGTTGCGAACCATGGAAAATGATATAACAACTCTTAAGCAGAACCAATCAACACCTCTGAAACCTATATATCAAAACTATCAAGGCAAGCGGTCTTCTTATCAGCAGAATCAATATTAGGGCATGCCTCACACTAATCCACCAGCCCCAACTACAAACCAAATGGTGCCGGTGCCTACTCTGCTGACGAGTGCGTCGCCAAGCTCGAGTAGAGAATTAACCACAGGGCAGAACAACCTTATTGATGATATCAATCTGTGGTGGTTTCCTTGCAGTGATGTGCATATGCCTTGGAACTATTCACGTGGAAACTTACAACAAAAGATGGCGAACCAACGCAACCAAGGTGTGACAATAGAACATGGAGATTATATGTATGTTTCACCACAAATGGAGAGTGCGGTTCTTACCACCCAAATGCAAGGAATGTCTTTAGAACAAGAGTCCAATATTGCTCCTGATCATGTGCTTTTCTCCTGGATGGAGGAAGAAGAAACGGTGTTTTCTAATTACGCATTCATATCCAAAACACCGCAAGTGCAGTTTGATTATAACACACGCTCAAAGAGGAGATTCACCGGTGAGTCAGTTGTTTTGCATCCAACCAACCTGCAACTCAAAGGTGTTTCTAATTAGATTCCTGGTACTTCAACTATCCCGTCACCATCTCAACCACGAAAGGAAATTATTATAGCAAGAACCAAGGAGCATAAACCTCCGAGTTTTTGGCCTTTTAATGTTGTAGAGAAATTGAAGAAATCATCTGCTAATGTGTCTCTATGGGACATTCTAGCTATCCCAGAACAAAAGACACTATTATAGAAGGTGCTTCAAGAAGATGTCAACCTGACACCAACTGAGCCCTTTGCCAGTGTAGAGGTTGTTTATCAAATACTGCCAGCTAAAGTCCTTACAAACAATATAAAGGAATCCCCTGCTAAGGACAAGAATAAGTTGAAACCTCAACCATTTTTCTTAACTCTCATTATAGGAAAGAAGTTATTGCACAACGCTATGATTGATTTTGGCACTAGTACCACAGTTATGCCTAAACAGATAGTCGAAGCTTTGGGACTCAACTACGAACCTATGAAAAGAGGGGTAATGCAGCTTGATGGGAATAAAGTTGAGACCGTAGGTGTCATCAAAGCACTTCCTTTAACTCTATTCACTTGCCATAGTATCACGGTGCCGCAGGACATAATGATCATAGATATTCCTCCTATGTTTGGTCTCTGTCTATCCCGAGAATTTACTTCAAAGGTGGGAAAATACCTGTCCTTGGATTGGTCACATTTAATACTTAGGACCAAACATGGCACAAAAATGAAGATAGAATTGGAGGCTTTACATTATGAACATGTAGCGGATGAAGCCTTGATCAATTTTGAAGCCACACATACCTCTATCACTAAGCAAGAAATGTATTGCGTTGAATTGCTAGAGGAAGAGAAGGTGAGCGGAGATCGGAATGATAAAGAAGATGCTCTATTGAGTGAACACATAGACAATGATCCTTTCAAAAATTATCATGCTACAGGATTGGGCACCTATGTAATTTATGACGAAGACCAAGTGCTTTCGAAGGTCGCCAAAGAATTTAAAGGTAGCCAAGCAAATGAGCTATGGACATTGTACTTCGATGGAACAAGAAGAAAAGTGGGTGCTAGGGCAGGGATATATCGAATATCCCCACAAAATAAAAAATTGTTGAGGTCCTTCCGCTTTCATTTTGCCTGTTCAAACAATGAGGTTGAATATGAAGGATTGGTTCAAGGTTTAAGCCTTGCAAAATGAATGGGAATTAAGCAATTGATGGTGTTTGGAGATTTTGAACTAGTAGTCAACCAAGTCTGAGGAATTTCTATGGAAAAGAATGTCTGCATGAGATCTTATCAGCACCAAGTCTAGGACCTGATTGATGGTTTTGAAACTTTCAACATCAAGACTATTCCCTGAGGACAAAATAATAACGCAGATCGCATGGCCGTGATTGGTGCTCAGTTTGATCCTGTCTCTGACCTTCTTCATAATAAACATTCAGTACAAGTACTAGTCTGACCAGCGATCCTCAACAATGATTAGAGTTGGAAAGTTTTTGAAAGTGATGAACACATCGCCTCATTTATCCAACACTCAGGGGAGTTCGCTGATCAGCTTCAACCAAAGATTGCCGAAGTTTATGAAGGACAAATTATGCAGCTCAAATCTAATAAACTTCTAAAAGGATTGGTTACTCTCAAATTTATTTTCGATTGTGATGATGCCAAAAATGATAAATGAAAGCTTGTAGCGGACAAAAGTGACTGTGGACCTTCGGGTCTCCGATGGTAGGAATCTCCAAGTCAGGAAAAATGTCTCGCACCATGATAAGGAAAGACTCATCAGTTTTTGTGAAAAGTATGGAGTAGTGGCCTGGTCCTATGATGATCTAGAGGGATATGATAATGATATCATTCAACAAGCTATTGAACTAATAGAAGGTGCAAAACCAGTCTGACAGAAACAGAAACTAGTCAATCCTAAAATTGAAGCACTAATGGCACAAGAGCTAACTAAGCTCATCAAGTCACGTATTGTCTTCCCAATCAAGCATAGTACTTGGGTATTGAATCTGGTCTCAATCCGAAAGAAGAATGGAGATATCCGTTTGTGTGTGGACTTCCGAGACCTAAACAGAGCATCTCTAAAAGACCACTATCTGTTGCCTTCTATGGAGTCAATCCTACAAACGGTCGCAGGATCTGAAATATTTTCTCTACTAGATGGTTTTTTCGGCTACAATCAGATACGAGTTAAAGAAGAGGATCAACACAAGACTATGTTCACCACAAAGTGGGGAACATTTGCATATGCTAAAATTCCTTTTGGTTTATCCAATGTAGGGGCAACATTCCAGTGGGCGATGGACATCGCCTTTAGCGAACTAATCAATAAGTTTATTCTAATTTATTTGGATGATCTTACTGTGTTCTCTAAATCTAAAGATGATCATTTTGATCACTCAGAATTAGTTTTTCAAAGGTGCCAGGAGTTAGAGTTTCCCTAAACCCGAAGAAATATGTATTCAGGGTACCGCAGGGTAAGTTGTTGGGGCATGTGATATCTAAGGAAGGGGTTTCAATTGACCTGGAACAAGTGAAAGCTATCAGGGAGCTTCCCCTTCTGGTGAATAAAAAAGGTATCTAGTCCTTCTTAGGCAAATTAAATTTTGTCAACAAGTTTATTTCTGACTTTACAAGGATAATTAAGTTGGTCACCTTGATGCTTAAAAAGGATCAGGCATTCAAGTGGATGACCAAAGCTTGGGAAGCCTTTGAAAAGGTCAAGGAAGCTATTTCCACAGCTCCAATACTTGTTAATTCACATCAATCTTAGGATTTTATAATGTATGCATTTAGTAGTAGGTCCAATATCACCACTGTCCTAACCTAGAAGGATGATGAAGGAAAAGGAGTACATCCTATGGCATTCTATTCCAGGACCCTAAAGGAATATGAGGCAAATTATAATTTCATTGAAAGGCAGGCCTTTGCAATAGTGAAGGGACTTAAGAAGTTCCACCATCTAATTTCCTGCAACAAGGTGCTTGTGTATGTCGCACATTCCAGTGTGCATGAATATATCATAGAAGGGGAGATTACAGAAAAAAGACCTAATTGGATCACCAAGATCCTTGAATATGACATCAAAGTCAAGCCTACTAAAACTATTAAAGGAAGAGGACTGTGTGAGTACATGGCACATAACGAGGAGGTACCTGCCACAGAGGAGCAACTAGAGCTCATCTTGATAAATGAATTAGAATCAGAAGGTGGTTGGCTGACTGATAGAATGAGGTTCATGCAAACTAGAAAGTATCTGCTAGGTCTGTCATCCCAAAAAAGGAGATACTATTGGCTGCAAAATTGCAGATATACGCTAATAGAGGGAGTCCTTTTCAAAAGGAATTTCAATGGTGTTCTCTTGTGATGTGTCACTTCGAAAGAAGCAAGGAAGATCCTTGACGCATTTCATAACAATGTTGCAGGCAGACACTTATCTGCTAAGACTACCGCCATTAAAATCATGTGTGTTGGTAACTATTGGCCCACACTTTTTAATGATTCCCACTCTTTGGTAAAGTCTTGTAAAACATGCCAGTTCTTTACTGATAGAAGGGAGAATTTCACAATGCTCCTCAAACCCATAGTGGCGGACGAACCGTTTGCACAATGGGGCTTGGAATTCATCAGAATGATCAACTCAGTTTGTAGCACCAGACACAAGTGGATTCTGATCGCCACGGATTACTTCACAAGATGGACCGAGGCTGTTATGCTTAAAAGCGCAACAAAGACAAAAATTGTAGATTTCCTCAAAGAGTTGGTGACAAGGTTCAGTCCTCTAAAAACTATCATTTCAGATAATGCCAGAGCTTTCTTAGGCACAAAGGTATGTCACTTTTCATTAAAGAATGGCATATTCCTCAAGACATCATCAAACTATTACCGACAAGGAAATGACCTAGAAGAGTCAACAAACAAGAGCTTAGTCCAACTCCTTAAAAGGATTGGTTCAGAACACTAGAGGGAATGGCATAAAAAACTTTGAGCAACGCTCTGGGAAAACCGTATAACTCTTAAGAAATTCCTTAAAACTTCACCTTATGAGTTGGTATACGGGAAAGAGGCACTGTTACCTATATCTATGGAGATTCTGACACTCCAATTGTTGAAATATCTGGAGATAGAACAAAATGGTGCCATGGAAGTTCGGCTTGCCGAACTGTTAGAAGTACAGGAAAAAAGGGAGAACTCCCTAATAGCCATGACAAACCATCAACAAGTGGTCAAGTGATGGTTTGACAAGAAGGCTTCCGACCAAGATCTAAAATGTGGAGACTTAGTGCTAAAGTATGATAAAAGGGCTACTAAGCCAGGTCAACACGATAAATTTGATAGCCTATGGGAAGGCCCCTTTAAAATCATTTGGTGCAAAGAACATAACGCTTTTGAGCTATAAAATATGGAACAAGAACCCTTAGGAATCCCGATTAATGAGATTCATCTTAAGTTGTTCCATTAGGTACTGAGCTCTATTTTTGTACATATGTGAATATGTTTTCTTTTATTTTCCTTTCTTTGGCCGGTCTTTTTCAAAATTAGTTTGTGCTTTTGTGGATTTAACCCATTATTACGGAGGGTGGAATACCAGGATTGCTTTACACAAAACACACCAATGTACGGAGAAATTACAGAGTAAGAAGTTAAAAGCCCATAAAACTGAAATACAGGATGAAGGAAAAAGCATGGATTTTCTTTAAAAAGATATATATCTATTTATATATATTCTTTACATTGTAAAAATGGATGGGAAGCCATGATCCAAAACTTATAAGTATTCGAGCTATTATATATGCAATATGATAGCCTTTTTCTGGGCTTATATACAAACTATAAGGCAGGTAGTCTAAGCAGTAGCGGGAAATAGAGTAAACAGGGAGAAATTTTTGAGCAGAAAGGGGTTTTTATCCAAAGGCATGGGAGGCGACAATTGATGCATTAATAGCAGTGTCCACTTCTTCTTCATCAGTAGGTTCTTCGGCAACACTGGCAGCATCGTTCGGCGCAACCGCCATTGGTGGGGAAATACTAGGTTCCTAAAATCAGTATACCAATCTACGTCGCAGAAGGGTATTATGTTGTAGATACGGAATAGGAAATGTAAGGCCTGGGTAACCCTCTAATGATACTCGTCGCATGTCTGAAGGTGGAATCCACTGAGAAACGAAAGCCAAATGACTATGGCTTCTTCCTCAATAAAGTGATGGAGGTCGCTGGCTGACAGCAGACCTACTCCATAGGCGGCATGAGCGACAACCTCGCCAAGACCATTCAGGTACTTTTTGGGAAAAATTTCTTTAACAAGTTTCAGGATAAGAGGCCAGGGGGCGTTGATGTCTAGCATGGACACCACAAAGTGGGAGTATATGTTGGTGTTCACCCGATACTTGTCCTCATACTCTATGCAGTATTTACCCAGAACCCACTTTATGGCTATCAGGACCAAAGAATGCT